>JAVXUP010002559.1:0-122057 GCA_033070095.1 Escallonia herrerae | reverse complement strand
TAATATGCCAACTTCTAGGTTACTGCAAATGAACTTTTAGATCAAGTAAAGCCATTAAGAACAAGTCCTCAGTCTATCTTTGGCAAAACAGTTTGCACAGTTGCCTATTCAAGAAGAGAAAAATAAGTTCGGGGGATCTGAGGGTTCCAAGTCACAGCTGTGTGACATGCACTCGACTCGGTACAAGTGTGCGGGTTGAATACATGTCCAAGCGTCGGATTCGACTAATCTTTTAAAACACCTGACACGGGGACATGGCAAAATATTCATATTTGCTATTACTTTTCGGTTATTTCTAAGGTAAAACAATGTTTTATGGGACGCAGATGGTTTTAATTCAAGACTTGTGTCACACAAATGGTTTGAATTCAGAACTTGTGTCATCTCAAAGTCAAACGAGTTAAAAGAAATACTATAAGATAGCGCTCATAGTAGCATATCCTATGAGAAGTGAACACATAACCGACCCATTTTCAGGTGTCGAATGTCCGACAGAGGTGCTTCACACATTCGGAAGAGTTCCTCTAACATAGGTTCAGAGTCACTAACAAAAAATCCTGGAAACAAAAAGAAACGTTGAAAAAAAATAAACATGCCACCAAACAACTGAGGATTCTGCTGCAAGTCGTGAAATGGGTAACTAAGGATGATGAAAACTTTTTGAAATTGTTCTCTCATACATTCATAACCTTAGCTGAAGGATCTTGCCATGCACACCCAAATTTTCTATTTTATAGACATGGTGAAAGGAGATGCTTTCATGCTGAGCACATCTTAACATTGGAGAGATCAAAGTGTTTCTGTTTGACAATGCTACTTGCGAAGTTTGGTGCGAAAATTCTATATAGGGATGCAGGAATAGATATAAAGTTCTTAAACAACATGATTGGGAAGACAATTACTTATCCATTAGACTTCAACATTACTATTTACTACTCCCTCCATCTAACATAATTTGATCAACTTTCCTTTTTGGGCCGACCCACAAAATTACTCATTTCCAAATTAAGAAAAATTTTGTAGGTACCTTTACATATTTACCATTTTTACACTTTTTTATTCTATTTCTCTCTCCACATTTAAATCTCCATCAACTCATTTTCTCTCTCATGACCAACTTTTTACACTTTCTCTCTCCACATTTAACATCCACTAATCCATTTTCTCTCTCCTACACCATTTTCTTTCCCTCCTCTCTAAATCTAAAGGGTAGAATGGAAAACATACAATATATCACTTTAATCCTTAATTGCCTACAAAAAAGAATTGATTAAATTATGTGGGACGGAAGGAATACATAAAAGGAGAAGGATATCGTTACGTGAAAACTTAAGAACGAGGGGCAATTACACTAACCTCTCCTGAGGTAAGTAACAAATACGGATGCCTCCCTGTCATTTCTGAAATGGGACTGTCCCCTCTTCTGGGTTTATTGTCGGTTTCACAAACTTCTTTTGGAGATATTAACCAAGTCTGACACAGTTGAATTTGCTCATATCACCTAGTATACATCCAACATTACCGTCAAAACTAATGCTCCACACTACCTTCACAGTATGTGCCTTTTTCAACACATTTACGCCACTATCACCACAGAGACATCATTCTCTGCAACCCAACCACCACCATTAACACCACAATCTGGCCATGAAAAACATTAATCCAAGATGAACCTACTCAAAACCGAGAATACCAACATTGAAAGATAACTAGAATAATATTTCAAAATCTAGTTGTAAAAAAAGGCTGTCATCATTTCTGATGGTGGTGTTGAGTCAACGGAGGTGATTGTAGTCCATGCGTCATAGAGCTATTGAAAAAGGTTTGGTGGTGGCATTGTAGTGGCAATGGTGACATTGTAGTGGCAATGGTGATTGCAGGTGTGACTAATCGCCTCTGAAAAAGGACCAAGTCTATCTCGAGCTGCAATCTTATTTTTTAAGTCAATTTAAATAATTAATAAAAAGAGAAAATAAGAAAATCCCATCCAATTCTAGATTTTTTATTTAAAACTTTCTAAACTAAGAAACTAGAGATTCAGATTCAAGGACTAATTTATATGACGGAAGGTGTTAGGCAACCCGTCATACCCTAAAAAGGCTTTAACTTGTTTTATTGTGATTTTTATGATTTTTATCCAAAACGCAAATAAAGCAAAACAAAACCTAAGTTAAACCAAAGTTTAATTTGAACTCAACATCTAGGGTCGAGTCGCCTACGTACTTGATTGGACTAATCGGAATCATAATCATCGTAGTTCTGACCAACGTTAGGGAAGGCGACCTAAATCTTGATCTCTATTTCTTTAGAGACCTAATTCAGTTCAACTTTTTCTAGCCGAAAGCTCTTTTGGGACTAACTTTTCTAGTTTCTTTAGAATTCTAATCCTAACAAAATTCGAATCCTAACCAACTTCCGATAGTGGCAGGTTTAGAAACCGTTTTTAATTTGATCAAAGACCAAAATTTGGTCGAAGGGAGGGGGTTTAATCTAGAACACGGCTATTCTAATGTATTCTATGGAAAGAAACAATAAAGGTAGAATATTGTACCAATCGATTTGGACCGATGACCTGTCGACTTGGATTCTTCATGGTGCGATGCGATTAACAAACAATGAACTCACAAGTAAAGGGAATTTATCACTCTCTCTTGCTAATATATATCTCACAAAATTAAAAAAATGACCTCCTCTTCTGAGAGGCCTTGGGCTATTGACGAGAGGTCTAAGGGTCTAGGGCTACAGAAAAACTGCATAAAGAGAATAAAATGCAAGCCTAGCCACCACAAAAACATAAGGAAAAAAGACTAAAAACCCTTACTAAATGAAAACCGTCCAGACGAACCAACCGGTTTCTCATCCTCCCCTTAGTTTACTTTTAAACCAAGTTAGAAGGAAAAGAACACATTTTATTAATTTAAACACACGTGATTAGTACAAAATCGAGCAGAAATGTAAATCAAGTACCCAGACCCTCTATCCTATCTAGACCCTGACCTGGGTTAAGCTCAAACTGACTAGACTAACCAACTAGACCGGACTAAATGAACCAGACTTACTAAACTTGCCTCAAATAACTAAAATCAGGCCTAAAATGTATAAGGCCAAGCCTACACTAACATACAAAAAGGGCCTACAAAAATGGGGTGTCTACAATTGGGATTACGACAGAGGGGCTTGGCTGTGATGTTGTGGATCGCTAGCCATAGTGGGTGATGGAGGTGGAGGTGGTTGATTAGAGTATATAGGTAAGAAGGTATGATAAGATATTTCTGGTGGTGCTGTAGCGGCAACGGTGGTGGTCAACATTACATGTCTAGAAGGTAGACAGGTTTGGTGCTGTTGTAGGGATCGCTAGTGATGATGGGGCGATGATGGTGACGGAGGTCGAGTAGGGTATAAGTGTCTAATGGTATGATGCAGGCAAATGTTAGGGTGGGGATAGGTTGGAGAAGATGAAGATTGGAGTTAAGTAACTCCACATAGCTCTTCGGTGATGTATATAGGTACGGAGGTAACTCAATCTGAAGTTGAGTAGACTTAATTCATCCAAAAGGCTATTTTAAATTTAGTTGCTATGCTTTGGTTAGTACTAGTGGGGATAAACTGGTCTTTTCACTTATTTTTTCTCTTGATACATATGAAAAGCTTATTCTGTATGATGTATGTACATATCAAAAGGGTAACTTCGTAATCTCTGAAGAAAGTGAAACTTATTCACCCAAGAACTCTGACAGGGGAGGACAGTGTCATTTCACAAACGACAGGGGAGGCATCTGCGTTTTCGACTTTCCTCAGGCGAGCTCAGTATAATTAACCCTAAAAACTAAAAGAGAAAAGTATCAATAGAGACATCCAAAGCACCTCTTGCAACTTTTACGAGAATAGGAATAATAAAAACCAATCTAAATTTAAAAGTAATATAAAAGCATACCTCAATCAAGCAACTTGAAGTCAGGCTTACAGTCTCGTTACGTGCAATTTCCTTGCCATTCACGAAGATTGAAAAGCTGCTAAGGTTTGTAAGATGGAAACATCCACCTGTGTCCATTTTTATGATTGCCTAACAAATGAAAGCATAAGAGTTAGCAAAAAATGGTTAAGTTTTTTGTACACTCCTTGTCTATATGGGTGCCCTCCATACACCCCCACAACCCACCGCCAACCCCCCCGCGCCCCGGGGGGAGTTTCTAATGCAAACGCAAAAATCAAGAAAAAAGGGAAGAAGTTTCTAGAAGAAGCAACTAGCAATAAAGTTTGCACCGCTAAGGAAGCAACAAAAGCATCGGAAAACTATATCACGCAATTCAAGGCAAAATGAACTGTGTGCATGTCAATATAATCTTTGCGACATCTATAAATCTCTGTTGAGATATAAGCATTTTGGATAGTTTATCAAAACCTTTTGTCAAACGTAATTTCAGTGTCACTATGGTTTACACTATGACAAGCATAAGATGCAGTTACTTAGAGGTGCATATTAAGCTTTCCGAAGTGATAGACACTACTTGAAGCAGCATGCTGATAAACAACTTCTTTAATGAGTTTTACTGGTCAATCTGAACTATCATTCTTACCATATTTCAACTGTTCCTACTCCTTCCATAAAATTCACTTACTTGCATCAAATTGACTGCACAAGTCATAAATAGGACTATCATGTAATACTGTCTGGCCCTGTACTTTAATAAATAGTGGTATCAGTATCACTACAACAATAATAACGTAACTACAGAAAGATTGGCTCTGCAGGATCGAAGCAATACGTTTTTGTCGACAAACTTGTGTCAACAATGATCTAAGCATATATATCGTACCTGCCGTCGAGACACTTTATTCCTACGGTCTTCTCTTCCCAAGTCGATGTCAACATAGAAATCTTCGGTTCCTCTTCCTAGTAAAACCTAAACAGCACCATGAAACTTAGCTAAGAATCACGGCATTTAAGTCCCCACTATACTATTTCTCTGCAGTGTTCCAAGTAGCAGTATAATATAACCTGCCAAAGTAGCATAAACATTTCCTTTTCCACTTCGACCAGCACAAAACCTTGTTTATGTGGCATTAAAAGCACCAGGCAAGTTGAGAAATCAAGCACTTATATAAACCTCATAAATATTTGAAAGGCACACAAGCTGATGATATCTTTACTGTTTTAAATAACACATCTGATCAGAGTAGTATAAGTACACATCAAGCTGCATGATTTGCTTAAATTCGGTATTGAGTCTCCATGATTTATCCTAGCAAGCACGGGCAATCACGGTCACAACAGCTCAGGATGTTAGAACACGAGATACGTATGGGTAACAAAGCGCTTGTACCTGAAGGTGCTTTAACTAAAAAACTAGATAACAGCTTATCATCATTTCTTAGGTAACTTGGTTTTTATCCCTCAAATTATATCTTTCAAGGGAGAAATTAAATTAGCCATGAGACAAGAGAATCCGAAGGCAAGAGCAAATTTGGGAAACAAAGTTCATTCATTTACCAAACAGAAGCTACTTTTAATAAGAGTTCCGGCAGAGCAGGGAGCGAAATCAAGGAAAGAGGACCTTCAGGTGTAAAAAGCTATAGCCTGAGAGAGCAAACAAGTAAAATGTGCCCTGATGAGTTCTCGTGGAGGCGTCTCGGGATACTGATTACAGGTTATGTGGCAGAATATTCCAATTACTGTTTCTAATAATTTGCTACAAGCTAACCATTTCTTTCGACTTGTTTATATCTATAAGCATGTATGCAGGTAGTTCTGTTGCATCCAAACACGTTGCTCTATGCACAAATGACTTGATATCTGTCTGAAGATTAGCCATGATTTGTGTCGGTCTAATTTCAATCTCACATACTTACACCAGTTCTCTATCCCCTGCATTCACGCATGTGCCGTATGCATAAATTGCTCTTTCTGACTGTAATATGTTTCCCAAGATTGGACACACTTGGTGTCAGTCTAATTTCAATCTTACACCTATACCAGTTCCCTGCTGAAATGCTAAAAAAAAAACTGAAACGTTAGTTTGGACCACAGAAAATTTGCGACATCGTGTTACAATGGCGGAGTAGTAAGGATTCCATTGCCCAATCCCAGAAGCAAAGGCATTGCTAAATACCTCAGGTTTCTTAATATAATGCTTCGAGTGGCGGCCATATAAAATAGCAAAAGCTGCCTGAGATGCAACCGCTCTTTGGATACATGCATCAGCAGGTTGCTCCAACCTAATGATCGCCCTCATAGTGTCCTCATGCTGGTATCTTGACATTCCCACTGCAGATTGATCCAATACAAAGGACCGTAAGTTAGTAACAAACTTTGAAATTAACATTCTGAACAAGTGAGATGAAGTCATTATTAGCTAATAATGTGAGAGCAGCAGTTCCTCCAGACGAGCTTAGAGAGAATTTTTGGTAGGAAAGGCAAAGAAACATAAGCTGCCACTAATGCAAGGCTGATAACGTAATCAATAACATCCAAGGACAAGACCAAAAGAGGAAGAAAAGAATAATAACTAAAGGAAAAGACAGTTATGTTGCAAAAAAGAACTTTGAATGAAAAGTGAGTACCGAAAACTACCCCAACCATGTTCTCGAAATATTCCAAATGATGTGGAACACTTGTTGGTCCACTACTCCACATACTTGAAAGTTAAAACTAATTTGCCATCAGTGTTCGCTTAACATGAACTGTCATTGTCACACGGCAAGGAACTGTTTTTCACTAAGAAAGATGGGATACGTCACCATATGCTCCAAACAATAATAGCAAACAAAAGGCCTATTAAGCGACAAAACTCCCAATATGTGCTCATCATGGTGCAAAATGCATGAAATCATGAATTATCACCTATTATCCCCTCCGTATATACGCATGTACTACACTCCTACATAACGTAGTTCATACATGCATACAAAGTGCTCAACCTCCTAGAGCAATAAAAAATCATGGTTAAATCCAACATGACCACATTCTCCTGTAAGCCGATGGAGCATCAGCAAATATTTTAGGTTGCAGACATACAAGTTAGAATTAAGAATCTGAAGGACAATAGGAACTACCATCTCTAGTGGATGACAAGTCCTGGTCATCTGGACTCAAGTCCATATCAAGTATCTGCAACATATGGAATTAGAGGAGCTTGTTACAATTGAATGAAAAGCAAAAAATGTCAACATAATGATTTAAGAGTTTTGAACTCTTACCATCGCCTCAACATCAGAGAAGTTAGGTACAGCATCATCACTTTTAGAAGGAAACTCTTCCTGCCTGGATGGTGAAGCCTTTACAGCAGCTTCTGGGACAACCACTTCTCCAGTGCCCAATCTAGTAAGTAAACGTTCTTGTTTTCGACTTGTAGCAGTCGCATGTACAACCTGTTCACTGCAACAACCGTTCTTCTCGGGACACCGTAAAAGGTAATCAGAACCACAAGCCTTCTTCTCTATCTCAACCTTATCAAACTCACAACTGAGATGAAATGCCTGTTCAGATTCTGTGATCTCTTTCTTCACTGTTGCAGCAAGCGGATTGTCAGCAAGCGGATCATCTATTCTTACATTTGCTGGCAAGATCTGTCCCAGACCTCCACTAGTCGTACTTGAATTCCTGAATGCAAAATATTGGACATTATTATCAGGCAGGTCAAATTTAACTCCATGATCGCCAATTAAAAGGTTTGGACCCAGACTTGA
The DNA here is from genome assembly GCA_033070095.1 of Escallonia herrerae. NCBI lineage: Eukaryota > Viridiplantae > Streptophyta > Magnoliopsida > Escalloniales > Escalloniaceae > Escallonia > Escallonia herrerae. The sequence continues at coordinate 114,371 of JAVXUP010002559.1, read as the reverse complement.
TTCTATCATTTGGGAAGATAATTGGGACTGTTCATTGCCACTTCTTTCAAATTTTGTCAAGTTAGGATCTCCTTCTTCATGTTTTTGGCTTCCTGATAAAATAGTTATAGACGAAGAGGTCGGAAGGTAAGATTCCCATAATTTCCACTGCATTTGAGAGGGATGAGATGATGATGGCATCTGAATGGTAAGAAAAACATCTTCATTGCAAGGAATCTCTGGGTCCTCTGTGTTTAAAGTGCAGCAAATAATCCCATTAGGCAATTCAGGGAATTCAGGATTTACAGCTGTTGCAGATAGTTCTATTAGGGACTTCGAATGGCGATGTATACCCTCATAACCACAATGGTACTGGCACTGCCTCTTATCACCTAATGCTCCAGGACTTGAACCATCAGTAATATTCATATATTCACTTGGACGAACAGAGGCTGCAGATACAGTGATGACGGGTCTATCATTTTCATTAGGAGAATCCAACAATAGTGAGCTCAAACCTTCAATATACGACTTATCAATTGTGTCCTTCCCCTCAGCATCCACGAAAAGAAGTTCATCCTCACTTGTAAAATTGAGAAGTGAATTGGACAATTCTGCTAGATAGTCATCTGTGCCAGGAGTTGAGTTCTTCAGATTATCAGATGACATTTGGTTTTTCAGCTTCGGTTCTGATTCAATAGCATTGTCCCCCCATCTATTTATGTTATTTGTGTTACCATTATCTGGAAGTGAGTATATACATCCTATTGGGCTTTCTTCACCTCCAAGATCAACATCAGGCAAAATCGGCTCAGAAATTCTCTCACTTGTACTCCAAATTGGAATTTGGGGAAGCGGAGATGGATACCTGAAGTTGTGAAAAGGTGCACCGCAACTTGGATATGGTGAATTTAAGGCCTGGTAGACTCCAAATATGTAGCCAGACATAGATGGGGATTTTGCCTCTAAGTCATCGGCTTCAAATAGGTTGCACGCTGGCAATTCTTTTATTTCACCCAACACAGATATGTTGTCTTCAGAAATAAAAGGAATCTCGTCTTGATTATTACTATTTTGATCAGCATGATAGACTTTGTCATAATCGTAAAATTCATTGCAAAACCCAGGGGTAGTAATGTCTATACTAGTGGAAGCACCACCATCAGTCCCAAAGTCTGGAAAGGCATGATGCACAACATCAAAATTTGAGACTTCATATCCAAATCCATTATCAATTGATTCTTCCAACATGCAGTCTGCAAACAGAGGTTCGCCTGCATTCTCAACGTTACTATCGTTATTACTGGGTGCAACAAGAAAACTGAGATCCTCGTTGCAAATCCTTTTACGCATCGCATAGTAACATTTACGCACAGTTTCAGCCTTTCTCTTCCCACAAAAAGAGTTGTTTCCTTTCATCTTTTCCCGTCTGTAATTTGACAGTAGAGGTGAAGTAGCACGTTCAAACTCAATTACACTAACAGATGCCTCCATAGAAACAATCGGGTCATAGAGGAGAGATTGCCAACGATCTTGCAATTCTTGAGCTGTAAATCTCTGAGAAAATTGCACTGCACCTTTAGCGAGTGATTCCAGCGAAGCACCAGACTGGAATAAAAACAGAAATAAAGAAAAAGTAGATTACCATCTGAAAGAGTAGAAAAACAATACAGGCCCACCGTTGCATTCTCAACTTTGCATCAAGCACTATGCAATGTGAAAGCAGTGGTCACAAATGGCCAGCTCCCCTGGAACATTTAAGCAATTTACAGCTGTGGATGCTATGCACGTGCATATTGCACCCAGAATCATGCTTTTGTTTATAATTGATACGTGTCTAACCACTTGAAAAAATAACTAATTGGATAACTACTATAGGAGGCTAATTGTTCTTATTAGTAGAAGTTTACTTTTTAATCCTCATTTAAACAAGGGAAAACATTTGCAGTGTATAGCAGCATACCAGAAGCAGTAATTGCCCGGTGCTGTAAAAGGCGTAACAATGCATGAAGCATGTAAACAAGAAAAACGCAATATATTGCTACAAGAGTGTCTATAAGGTTCTTCACCAGTCATACTAAAGCCTAGCAATTTGAAGAGCTTAACTGAATCGAATCACCAAATTCGCCAAGGAAGTAATGTAAAAATTGGACAATTAGCAGGTGTAACTTGTTTAAAATGTGAAGCAGCCTCGATATGTTGCTACCACTTAGCATGTTGGTCGAATACATACCTTGAAGAAACAATTATCAACGAAAGAATCCGTGTAGCTCAACCACTGAAGTTCAACAGGTAGGCACAAGACTAATGAAATTCAAGGGGAAGAAAAAAAAACAAAACACACATGCAGCCAAATGAGGATACTTTAGCTTCTAGGTTTCATGATAAGAGAAGTAAATTCTATGTTATCAATTTGAAAGGATATTTTACGGTCGTAACTATGGGACACATGTCGGATGCTCTGCATATCATTATTCATGAAGAGATAAATACCTTGAATTTCTACGCTTCACATATCAAGATATTGATAGTATTCTCTTTTCACTCAGATATAACAGCATCATGCGTTTCATGTGCAGAGAGTAAGACTTGGCCATATATGCAATACCTAACTATCCGACACGTTCAAGCCGAACCCCCACATATCCTAAGAATTAAGGTTCAGTAAGGTCTGACACGTATGCCCTGCCCACACTTAATATCAGATGTTGAAAAATGTTGTGTCCTTGTTGAATCAGTTTTGCAGAGGAGCTACAACCTTCGAAACCAACTAACAATCTGCTCCGGCCCAATGAACTTTTATTTCAATTAAAATCAGCAATACTGTTGGAGAACTGCAGACGCTTTTAGGAGCACTCACGTAGTAGACAACGTGCACAAATGGACCTTGCAAAGGAAAGTAGAGAGCCAAAGCGTAGATCAGGTAGCAGTATAGTAATGCAAAGGGCAAGGTCGTATGTACACCTTCAATTAACCTCCCAGCCCTCAAAATCAGCCTCCAGCAGTTCCAGATAGGAAACAAGACCATCATGTCATGCAAATCTAAGAAAACTGTTCTGCACCAACCAGTATGGCCACGCAGATCCGTTCCACGAAAAAATCAGTACAAAAGACCAACTTCCATTCTGAAGTTCTGCCAATTTTCCTATGTACTGGATTGTTGTGTCCTTTGTCATGATACCACCAGCTTTCTGGATGAATGGTTCCTGAATCGTCTAAAATGCTCCATGATTCTTTTAGCATCAGACAATTCAAAACCCTTTTGATGCAAAAAAGTTAAGATTGATATACCTGGTGAGATACTGAATGTCATCTTTTAGTAAATTTTGCTAGACATCTACTTCTATTTTCACGTATATGAAGATTTGCTAGCAGATTAGTGGTTACCCTTGTAAAATACTGAGACTGCTATTTGGATTTGATCAGCAAAACTTTTTACTGTTCAACAACGTGATCGTTTAGTGATGAAAGCTTCCTTCCTCAAATACATACAATATATTTGAGGAAGTGAGACCACTTTCTCAAAACCGGCCTGCATCTGTGATTTCCAAAGACATCATAATAGCCCAATGCAGTTGCTTCAAATTTCTACCATCTCTTAAATTCTTATTTAATTGCTCAGACGTGTATCGGTTTGCTCATGGTTTGACATAGACAGGTATTGGTGGAAATTAAAGAGATACTTGGATGCACCAAGCAAGGACATATGATGACAACCTGATGAACGTTAACCCCTATAACCAAAAGTGCCATTGACTAGGAAACATTGCAGTTAAGATGGAGTATTAACTCAAATGCTCTAAAGGGAACATTGTAGTTAATTCTTATCAGAAACAATGAGTAAAACACAATGCTTGGTTCGAGATATATCAGCTTATTGTAGAAATTCACCTCGCATGTATGAGTATTGAGAAGGTGGAAGAGGGGTGTATTTCGCCAAGCATGCCAATTTCCATGATAAAATTCATATAGATTCAAAAATCATACTATCAGAGAACCCTGCCACAGCACAGCAAATATAATTTCTAGACCAAATGGCACAAACTTCAGTCCAGAAAACAAAGACAAATATGCCTCTTAATGGATATGATGTTCTAATACTGCCAAAAAAAAAAAATTACGAATTTGTCCATTTTTAGTGAAACTTTCCCTAACTTCATTAGATGTTATCGAGTAAGAAGACGCTTTAGTTTCCTTCTCAACAGAAAATTTCCAATATATACGCTTAATGAATTTTTCTCTACCAATGTACAAGGAAATAAATAAAAATCCAACAAATGAAGAAATGATAATGAGAATTGATAACAACACTAATTCTTAAAGGCAAATTAATTACTCATTGTGATGTGCAAACCATAGTTACCCGAATCTGTCCGCTCATTGAACCGGTGAAGGCACCGATTCACAGTTCACTGGTTCAACCGGTGATTCAAGTAAATAAATTTAAGTTAACCAATATTATAAAAGAAAAAAAACTTACTTGATTAGAAGAAAATAATAACCTACAAATTTCAAATTCAACATAACTACTGTGGTAGAATTCCTTGGATTTTTGTTTTACTTAAAACCCCAAAATTAGTAAAAATGATTATCATTGTGAAAACTAGTGTAAAATCAAAGACTTTTAATATTATTATTTGCTTTGTTGTTTGCTAAGAAAGATGTGTGGTTAGTCAAATGGCATTAAGGTGTTCAAAAGAACTTCAAGCTGGACATCTCAGGTTCCATCCCGAGCGCCAACAACTGTATTGTATTGAGTTTTTAACAAATGTAAACGTGTCCATTGGTGTTAACCCAGTCCAATGTCTGGTTTGACCCAAAACAGGCCGGTTTATGTCACGTCATCCGATTCAAGTGCAAAATTGGTCCATATCAGAACCCGATCAGTGAAGTTCAAGCATTCACGGTTGAACCCATCCGACTAGCAGGTCCGGTTCAGTTCTGATAACTATGAACATAAGACCCTATTAATCAATTTCAGTTGAACAATTTATAGCTCAAGATCTCAATTTATCAATCAGTGTTAGTTGCACAACTTCTAGCTAAACATCCACCTTGCATGCTTCCCATTTCCATGTATATCAATTGGTGAATACACAGATGGAGGTTCAAGATGCAGCAGATGATGTTGGTTGAGTTCACGACAATTAAGAAATGCTACATAGGTGAAGAAATTAAGAACAAAGAAAGAAGAATGAATATACAATAGGTTGATAGATTCAAATTACTGATTTGCACGTCCGTGGATTGTGGTAATGAAGATATTGAGATTCATGACCTATGTCGAAGTCCAACGCCTGACACTGTCGGTTTCTACAAACTGCAACTTAATGTTTTTCAGTCTTGATGATGCTACGCCGTTTCACTATACTAGATACCTCAAGTACTGCAGGAGTACTGGAGACGATCTGGGCATATGAGAAAGATGTCCACTTAGCCACAAGTTCTCCACATAAGATGACAGCTTGAGGTACATGTGGGTCTTACCATATACTTTAGCACTTTCAAATTTAAGAGAAAATCAACTCAATTTAAATTAATTACAAGATTCCTTCCACCTCTATTATCCAATGTATACATCAGCTTGTGACTTAAAGAAGATGAACCTTTACACTCACATCTAATGCCCGGACCAAAAAATTAATTATTAGATGCCTCTGAACCTCATTCAATGACTTTACCTCCAGAACGAAACGGTACCAGCAGATTACCTTTCAAAGAAGATATTATGCAAAGATTACCATCCAAAAGCATTCCAAGGACAGACTACAGCACTAGGACAAAACTACCATGTAATGACATTTCTAAACTAAAACGATTCAGGACAACGACACCCCCATAAAGATACCGACAGATATGACATTCGGATAAAGATACCGCCTTTAATGACACTCCAAAGCTCCTGCACCAGACCCACGGTGGATTTTTGCCCAAAATGCTGAATGGCAAAATCTCCTACCGTGTGGCCACGGGCTTCTCAATGCCATGCAGCCTACCAAGTAATGAGCTAAACCATCAAAGCCCTAAACCTAACCCATAGAAATCCATTCTCCATTACCCAAAACCAACGGATTTTCTTGGGCAAAGGCAACCAGACCCAAATCACATACCAATACATGGACCTACAGTGCAAAAACTTAATGGCGCACCTATGATTTTAAGTCCAGGATGCAGGAAATGCTCTCTAGCTTCGCCAGATTAAAATTAGCAACCAGATTTCAGCTGAACAATTCATTCCATTCAAGTCACAAAACCCATAAAGGGCAAAACAAAGACCCAATTTCACGAATTAACCTCTAAAGCAGCGGTGATGTTTACCCCCCCCCCCCCCCCAAACACACACACACACACACTCATAAACACTCAAAGAAAAGAAAGAAGAAAAAACATGTAAACAGCATAAACATATAAAAAGCGTGATTTCAAGTCCAGAAAGCAGAAAGCTCAGTACATTCCATCAAGCAAAGTTTAACAGAATAGAAGAAAATTCACTAACAACCCAGTTCGATTTGAACGTAATTCTTTCACATAGACCGAAAATCAGGGCACATTCCCCACCCACAAAAAAAAAAAGCAAAGAAACAGGAAACCCCGATGAAGCGAAAAGAGCGTGAACGACGTGCGTATTATGATACCTCGATGGCGTTTCTGAGCAAAAAATCGTCTTCGGGAATCCAAGAAGTTATATGAGAATGAGCAAGCCTGAAGGAAGTAGTAATGGAAGTGGGAAGCAAGCCTGAAGCTTCTGATACTTGGCGGAAAACTAGAATGCCCTTTTTGAAACGGTGGCAAAATGTCTGTGGTCTGCTTACTCAGGTGCCAGGCACGTGCGGACACACTTCCTTCGCTTTGGAGTACCGATTTCTCTTTTTCTAACTTTCGGTGAAAATTATACTTCGGCCAGCCCTTTGGAATTGATTTTAAAATAGTAAAATCTGATTAAATTTAAATTAAATTATGTTTAAAGTATTTGGTAAAAAAAATAAACTGATTAAATCTGCTCAATATTTATTTTTTTAATTAAGATTTAATCAGTTTTGACCATGAGAATTGTCAAAATATCCTTACTTTTAAACATACATTAAATATTTTATTTCAATTTGAATATCCTGTATGATAATTTTCCCACACTAAATCTGTTTTTATCCTTTCTATCCAAACACGTTCCACAACTTTTAATTTATTATACTTAAAATAGATTAAAACTAATTTCAAAAATTATTTTTGATTTAATCAAAATTTACTTTTAAGAACTAATCACAAACAGCTTCTTAATGTACTTGCGATACTAAGGAAAACACAACTTTGTCTAGATCAATGTATTGTTAGATATAATTTTTATAAAATCATTTGCTTAAACCGTCTTCTCTTGGTGGTTCGAGTCACTGTCAAATTGCATATAACTCAACTCAGTAATCATTTGATATGCCTTCATAGATCATAAAAAATCAACACGTACTTACCATAGTAATCATGGAAGAGCCCAGTAGCATCCGGTAACCCTGGATCGCCTTCAGCACAGTTTTTTGTGAGTTGAATTAGTTCGTATCATTTTTTTAATAGGGTTACTGATATTTTCCCTTTTGAACTAAAGGAGCAATTTCTCAAAAGTGGCATAAAAATTAGATTTTCGTCAAATCTTTTGAAAGTCATCTGGAATTTGGCTAAAAAATCTTCTTCGGGTTATCTAGTAATTAATTGGCTAATTGTGGTTGAACGTCTCTCATCTCCTACGTTAGTATTTAGCCTTATTGTCACTATTCATTCTATTGCAACACGAGGTGTACTTGAATAACTTTAACTATTAGTGCAAATTCTCATATATGGTTAAATCATTTATCCCAATCACACTGCCTGTCTATAAAATGTTCCTCGCTAGTCATATTTTTTTTATGATTTCATAACCAATACTATATATTACTACATTCTGTAAATAGATTCTAAAAATTAGCCCGAACGACACATACTATTCCTTTAATTTGATAAAATTCACTTTCATGTTTTCTTTACAATTTCATCTTAAAGTCGAACCAAAATAAAGGCACAGTTTTTTTTTAAAATCATTATTATATTATGGCACGATTCTCAAACCCTCTTTCAACTCAAAGTATAATCCACAGTCAAACTAGGCATTGCTCATACAGAATATTTTGCACCTAATCACACTTTTTTACACCAAAAAATACAGAATATTTTTATGAATGTTGTTGTAAGGCACGTGTTATTGATGATCAAATTTGATGAGTCGACCGAATTTTTGAACGATACAGATCAAAGTTTAGTGCGTCTCTCATCCGATATTGCATTGCAATCTTGCTGTTATTACGGATAAATTAAATTATTTTTCTGCACACACTTACCTGGGTCAGTGTTGTCTGGTTTGACTTGTACAATGATCTAGTGATGGAAGGCTAACCAGCACAAAACTAGCTCAGGCTTACAAGTTACAAGGGTGAACCTCTAAGCCTGCCACCATGGATTCCTAGAAGGCCCAATACCACTCTCCAGCGTAGCCAGTAAGGAAGGCCCAACTGCCAATGAGCCGAGCCGAGCCTAATTTGCCAGTTTGGCACTTCGGCCTGTTTGAGAGGGCTTTTTTTTTTTTTTTCTAATTTTCAAAACTGAAAAAAATAAGCTCGTGTGGTAATTATTTTTTTTCTTTAGTTTAAAAAACTAAATTTTAAACAAAACCTATTTTTAATAACTCCAAAAACGTGTGTTTTTTCAGTGTTCTTTTTTTTTAAGACCACCTCCAGTGACCACCGTCGGAGGTGGCTGCCGACGGTGGGCGACAGTGGAGGGCTTGGTGGCGCAGCGTCGAGGGGAGGAAGGGGGTGTCGCCGAAGGTGGGTCGCCGTGGAGGGGGATCGCTGAAGGTGAGAACGGGGATGGGTGGAGTGAGAGAATAAATTTAGAGAGAGAAACGAGGAGAGAGAAAGAACCAGATCTGGGTGTTTATATCGAGGACCTAGCAATGGACTGACCCCGTCGCTAAAAGTCTGTCGGTAAAGGTCATTATTATTAAGACTTTTACTGACGGACTTTTTAGCGACAATATCATTCCGTTACTTAAATTTTTTTATAAAACCCTCAAAAAAACTAATTTTCTAAAAAAAATTAAAGACGGTATTTCCTTCGCTAAAAGACAGCCGACAAAAAACCGTCGCTAAAAGTATTTAACGACGGATTTACACGGACGGAAACTTCCGTCGCTTAAAGGTCTTTTAGCGACGGAATTTCTGTCGTCGCTAAAAATGTTTTTTTTTGTAGTGTTTATATTTTTCCAGAGTTATGATTTCATCGGTACTTTAACTTTTAAAAGGTGATTTAATTGTACCTTTTGAGACACTTTCAACAAATCACTAACACTTTCTTATTTTACTAATTTTATTTTATTTTACTAACCATTTTAAGCAATTACCATCTATCACGAAACAACGTTTGAGGTTGTTTTTGGCTACAAATACTGCACAGCTTGTAAATTTGACGCCTCTTTAGTTCGAAGAGTCGAACATCCAGGGGCGGACCAAGAAGCCTAAACGAGAGGACCAAAAGGTGATAAAAAAAATTATCGAGGGCTAATATAAAAACTTTGAAAAGTTTAGGTTTATATAAAAATATGATTTATTTAATCCTATAATTTTACTATTCATAGTGATTTATTTAACTTGGTAAGATTAGCTGACAATAAATTACTAATTTTCACGAAAAAAGCTTAACTCATATATGTAAATACGTACTACTAACATGATAATTAATTATACGAGGATAATAGTACATGTATAAGTTAGTCTACTATATGAATTAATTAAACTAAGAAGAATTAACCTTAGTCTATTAATCTGAAGATTTGTAATTTTAAATTTGAAAAAATGAAGATAGAGCAAGAAAAAGACAAACACAAAGACTATGGCTGTCGATGGAGCAAAAAATTAAAAACATAACAAAAAGAAACATTGATACATTCATGTTACAATATAGCGATTACCCAGATTGGTAAATGATCAAATAACCAACCTTCATTTCGGAGGAGTTAAAAAAATACTACGATGGTTCCGTTGCTTTACATATTTATTATTTTTGTGTTTGTGGTTCAGCAATCCCTATATTTTTTCAGCCCAACCGCTCTTTTGATTTTGAACATTTTGACTCTTAGTCCAAGTACTATATTTGGTTATTTACTAAAATCGCCCCTTGACGGGGACCCCGATTCGAACCGGAGGAGTGCGTCATGCTAATGTGCCTTGGATGATCCACATCTCAGGGTTAGGCACTGCTTTGCTATATGCGCTGTTCATGGACTGGTAAGTCCATCGGTCCAGACAGTTGTCCATGTACCAGTAGAAGATTCAGCAGCTACCGCAACCCCTCTACTTCAGGTGGAACTCCAGGTTGAGGAGTGTTTTTGTAAATATTATAAATATAACTTTTCACCACTTAACAAACTAAAAGAATTTCCAAAACTCGGAGGGTCCTCAACCCCAACCACCCCCCCCCCCCCCCCCCCCCCCGGCATTAGGTCCGCCAATGCGATCATCAATGAAAACCATCGTTCCACTGCAAAGTCTTGCAATGATAAAATTCAGTATTAAACGATGCAAAAGATTCAGTTGTAACAGCGAACCAAAACGAACAGAATAAATTCAGTAAAATGACCATGCAAGGCCTTTTGATTACTTAAATTAGCTCTATGCAACACATTTTTAATTAGCTATGCAGTACAGTACAATGACCCCAAAGAGAGCTACTCAAGCAAATGAAATGTGGTGAGATCAGATCCTGCTCCAGCTTGCAGATTGGGCTGCTGGTTGGGCTGCAGGCGCAACCCCAGCATGCGATCCCTTCAATTCGGGAACCCATGAACAGCTTCGTAATCCCCTCCATCATCAACTATAATCCATACTGTGGATCCTCCCCTACCGTATCCTGTCACCAAAAAGTACTCAAATTAAAAGAAAAATTTTAAAAGCATGAAATATGTTATTGGACCAGCTCCTCAGTTCAATTCTTTTCCTTTGGTGGGTGGTGGAGCATCTTGATTTTTTGCAATCGTTAACTTGCACGTAAGACGGTGCGTGTTAAAATATGTTATATGTTACTGGTCTTATTCTCTACCGGCTTAAAATTTTAAGAACAACTGATAACTGAACAAAAATAAACTAGATTACTATACAACTAATCTCCAACAACACTAATTTTTGCGTGCTTGTGTGTGCAAATTTTTGTTTGGACAAAACGTTTTTTTGATTCCATGCTTGTGGATTCGAATTTCCAAGATGTCTGGGTTTAATGATCTTTTCTCTCATGGTACCTTTAAAAGTGATGCCATTGCCAAGCACACTAGCTTTCGAAACACAAGAAACATTGAAGTAAAAGGACTTATAGAGAATGCTTACAAATTCATGAATGAGAGTTTTGTGTATTTGTTCCAGATTCCGAACCTGCAACCAAGAAAGAGGAAAGATCATTAGTTCTGTTAACAACTGGTAATTAATAGTTTTGGTGGCAGACATTCTGCTTTCTATTATAGAGAATGTCCCACTGATGCAGTATTTGGTTCATAATTTATCATAAAAGCACGGAAAATGGTATGACAGGTTCTTAAACTAGAGCTTACAAAGGCCTACGTTATCATTTCATGGCAATTTTCGCTCTCAGTTCTCGAAGTAACGCAATTTCCACCTCAAATGATTCACTGGATAAATGACTGCCTCCTCTTGGTCCTGTTTTACATAAGTATGACTCTTGAGCGTTTATGATGCTAGCAAGTAGTCATATACTACATGGCACAAGCTCAATTATGTCATTGCTCATAATCAATGGCTCTGGCCTAGACCTTGGTCCCATGCCCTTCGTCAACTTAGTGCAGCTATCTCCATGGAATCGGTTCCTCTTAATTCAACACCAGAAGGATGCTGTACTGTAGACTCTTACGATACTGGTACCTTCACTGTAACCTCTGCTTGGGAGAAGCTTAGGTCTCATAGACCTAAGGAGATTTGGTGCAAGACTGCAAGGCAAGAGACTATCCCCAAGACCGCCTTTATTCTATAGTTGGTCTGTCACAGGAAGTTCAATACAAAGGATAAGCTTAAGGCTTGGGGAAATTACAACTGTTGACCTATGTAACCAGCATTCAGAAAGCTTGAACCATCTATTATTCGATTGCTCATTCACCGTTGATGTGTGAAAGCAGGTTATTTCACGCAATCGGTTTCCAAATTTTCAAAGATGCTAGGATTTAGAAGTGCAAGACTTTGGTTCTTTCTATTAAGTACCAATTTTTCTAGCAAAACTACGAAGACCCTTGCAGCCTCTTTTTTTTTTATTGCATTTGAGGGAAAGCAGTGCTAGAGATTTTTAAAAAGCAATTTCAACAGCCTAACCAGGTGTTCAAGCACATTGAAAATGTGATTGTTCCTAATTAATAATTAGCCATGACTTGGAAGTTTACTCACACACAAGAATTAGCTATGACTTGGAAGTTTACTCGAACACAAGACCTTCGGGATATCTGCTTGCAGTGGGATATACCTCTATCGGTTTTACATTACGTTTTTAAATAATTTGTGCAGCTAAGGTAGTAATTGCAAGATCAATTCTATGTAATGTTGTTCATTTGAGCTGTGACTAATAAAATTTACCCTTTAAGAACAACCAAGAACCAAGTTGTACATTTATTCGCAAAGCGATACCTTTTTCTTGCCGGTGCCAATTTGACGGTCGATGACCTTAAGCTGTTGTTCAACAGAAGAAATTGAGTCATTAGTCCGAATGATATTGAAAGAACGTACTCCATGAAACAAACAGAAAGCCTTATTTCGTATAATATATTCATCAGAAGTACAGAAATTAAGCAAAAATGTACCTAGATGATCCAAGAACACGGATCAGAATTAGAGAAATGCAAGCTAGAACAAATAAGTAAAGCATGAGCCATATATTTGATTGCTATGCCCGTAATAACCCGCTTTAACATTATGCTAGTTTGACTTGTTAAATATATAGTAGTGCTATTAATTTAATATAGTGATATTATTTCCAATGATACCCAAAATTTACTTTGGGAATCCGCAAACCGTGAAAGTGCATTTTGACATCGAGAGAGTAAATAGGACATCTATACTCGGATTAAGCGAAAGTACCCTTGTGGTGAAATTTTATTAAGCTTTTAGTTGTACTTTTTATCCCGCCTTTTCAAAACACTAGTACGGAGCACGTGCCTTACACATGGACGTGGTCGAGAGTAATTTTTGGGATAATATTATTAGTTTTTTTGTTTAAATAATATAATTCAATTATATTCTTATTTCTTTTGTAACTTGTTCTAGAAGAAATGTATATTTGATGTTTGTAATTATAATCAATGTTTGAAAATCTTCTTTCTAGGTTTCTGGATTGAAGAAATGTTTGATGTTACTGTTGAAAAAAAAAGTAAATGGAAAAACTTTTAAAAGAATCAATCTACGTCTTTGTTTTTTGTAATCTGTTGGATTGGTTTATGATATACAGTTAAGAATTATAATTTTCATTATTTTATTATAGTTTGGTTTGGTTTTGTGAGCTTTCTATTTTTTCTCTATTCATGACGAGAAGACAAAAATAAAGATTTTTTTATTTATTTTAAGAAAAGAATTCTATTGAATAATAAACAAGAAAAAAGAACTCAAAGCCTTAAAAAGATAATATTTTCCCTTTTTCTTTTTGATTTAAACAAAGAAGTTTACAAAGAGAGAACTATTGTCTGTTGATTGCGACATTGAGGGAGGAGGCCAGCTCCTTTTCTCTTTAAACACCAAAAGGGTTTTTAACGAACAATCAATGAGAAGTTATTTGAAACATTATGTGTCCAAACCACAAACCAACACTCACAATATAGACAATTACTATGCATATGTATATAAATTAATTATACATAAAACAATAAATAGGAATGTTATGATTAATGTACGTTTCTGCTTTTAATAATAAGATACACTGAATATGTATAAAATCAATAATCTTGTATTATGAGAGTCACTCATGATACATGCAGTAGGCTTTCAGCTTTTAGCATGTAGAATGAGAAGATGTATTATACTTTATTATATAATATCATCTTATCCTTCAATAAAGTGATCTTCTTTTTTGCGCACTGGATCTTGAGCAGTCATTGGATGGTTTCCATCATTTTCTTGTGTTGGATAGTATTTTTGAACTTCGTGTGCTACCAGCCTTGCTCGGATTCTGTTATTGTCAGCCTTTTTGTCCATCCTAATGATGAAGTTTAATTATTTCCCTTCTATTTTCTCAAGGTTCTTTCCATTTTTGCGTGTAACTTTTAATGTTAGACCTCATTCTTACCTAAATTTTTACAAGGCATATAGTTATGAATTTGTGTACCTTCTTTGATTGTATCAATTTTGAGACTGGACATCCAATTAAAATTTTGATTGCATCGAACAACGTTATGAATGCCTATTGAATGTCTCCAATTACGATCAGTTTCAGCATGTCCCAGCTTTTATCAATATCAATGAATCAATAATATTTCTGTTAAAATAAATAAATATTCTTAATTTACCTTGATTCATAACAGTTGGAAGTTCACATTTCTCATTCTTACAAGCCCGTCCTTTTTTTGTGATTGTAATTTTCTTACAGTATCTTTTGCATGCTTAGTACCATGGTTCTTCTTTATTCTCAATAGTCAGTAATCACGCTTTGAAGAACAGTACAATTTCTGTATAAAGTTGTTGTTAATTTGTGCCGTATTTAAGCCTTTTTTTTTCATTTTTGATGCATAATAACCTTGTTTTTCATTTTTTTTTCTGTTTTTGTGTTTTCAATAATTTTTTGTTTCTTAACTGATTATTCAAGTATTTTCGTTTCTTTGTTTTGTTTTTATTTTTCAGTTTTCTAATTATTCAATTGTTTACTAACCCAAAAATGTAAGAAAAAGAAAATATATCACAGTTCTAATTATTCAATATTTAGAGAACATTTATTATCCAATATTTATTTTATTTTAATCAAATTAGAAAGGGAGTAATAAAGGAATTTCTTTATTTTATTTTTCTTTGTCACGAGAGACTTTTCATTTCCCAATGTTAGAACATGTTCATTATCCAATGTTCATTTAATTTTAACTTAAAAAAGAGTCATAAATGGAGGGTATGATTGTTATTAACTTAATTAACGAAGTCATAATCGTCCAAAAATGATTTACAAACATTGATACTTTTATAGGTAGTATAAATATAAATTCTACCCATCTTCTAAAAATATTAGCAATCGTCATTAAAGTAATTTAGATGTAAACCTACCTCCTAATACTTTCTTACTTATTTATAGCCTCAATATATCTACTTCTCTCTTCATCTATCCGTAACTACTTCTAGCATTTTTTATGATTTTCTCCCATCATCTTAGCTATTTTTTGTCATCTATTCCTACGGAATCCACCCTTATTATTTGCAAAATCATATATTGTCGTTTTTTTTTTACCATTCGGTGTATATTCGCCAAGCAAACTTATAATTTGTGTTTGCATAGGTATTGCGTGTGCCCCAAACGCTAGTTCAAGTTGATTGAGCTCAAGATATTAACCATAAGTTAATAATGTACTTGCTCAAGCCAAGCACTATCTCCAAACTCTCATGTTTGGTGGGTGTGTGTGTGTGAATAACAAAACAAACTTTTTTTGTCAGGAAAATTCGTAAGCTTATAAACCAGATATATAATACGAGAAAAGCAATGACAACAACCCCAGATTCCATGAAAGGAAATTGATAGACCTTTGTCTCATTGATAGTTCTCGCTGAGCTGTCCAAATTCTCTTCAAGAGCTACGAGTTCTGTCAAGTCCAGGTCCTGCAAACTCTCTCCCATTCTCTGCCTGCAAGATTCAAATACATCCCCACAGTCTAATAGCTAAAAGGATTGAAACCTAGGTAAGCAAAAGTTTTTTGTATGTTACCTGATCTCCCTCACTAGATTCCTGTTCACCTCTCTCACTCTCTTCAACTCTTCTTTCATGGTCTACATCCACCACATACATTAATCAATCACTATATACAAACCCAATACACAGGTTCAGAGATATAGAGGGGGATGGGGTGGAGGGAGAGAGAGAGATGAACCTCAAAATGGGAGCTCCAAAGGTCAGTCCCCGAGGCCTTCTGGTACTTATCGAAGAATTCTTTCGTCCTGAGAGTACATAAATATGTTTCACACATGAGCACACGCATACCTCAAGGTTTTGTTGTAGGAAATCTTAACGCGATGGTTAGATCCTGAAATCCACGAGACATTTAGAGGAAAGAAAAGCACGGACACTGATGCCAGACTGAGATCCAAGCAGAACCTAAGGACTACATTTCCCTCGAGATAAGAGAATAATGAGATCCAAGCATAACGTAACCTGAGGATTTACAGAGACAAAACTCACGTGATGCCGGGACTGATGTACTCCTGAAGCTTTCTGGTACTGGAGATCATGATAATGGAGACTTGAGCCTCACAGAGAACACTAAGCTCGCTGGCCTTCTTGAAGAGGCCGCTGCGCCGCTTCGAGTACGTGACTTGCCTGTTGGTTGAGTTCTCAATCTTCTTGATCTGGATCTTCCCACGAGCCATTATTTTTGGGTTTTTCTCCCCCTCTCCAAATTCTAAGTCTCTCTTTGATTCTATTCAACGAACCTCCCAAAGCTTTGATCAAGTCTTTTGGGTTCTGATCGATATGGTGAATAAAAGATTGCGAATAAGGTTAAACAAGGGGAGAAGTGGGGAAAGTAGGAGTTGGGTATTGCTGGAAATGGAAAGAGTTGCCAAATGCGTGAAAGTTGTGCAGAAGTTGATGAAAGCTTTTAAGAATCCGTCACCTATCAGTTATCAGTCACTTCTCGATCGCCTCTTCACCAGTTACCACCACCCATTGGACTGGCATTTCGATTCTTGGGTCCCCACTTCTCTCTCTCTCTCTCTCTCTAGCTCCCTTCTATTCACTTCTTTCTTGTCTGTTGATTTGCTCGGTTTGAATTCGATTCAGTTCGTTGATGTAATTGGCTTGACTATCAGAGTTTACAGTGCCAGACCTTTGAAGTCTCAAGATAATACTAACTTTGATCTTCACCTAATTGTAATGGTGCTTGGGTTAATGTTTTCTCATGTTGTTGGGCTTTTTCTTTGATGATTACTTGTTTTAGTATTCTGGGACTAATTTTTGTGTCAATGACAAGAAATAAAGCAATTCTTGGTGATCCCTTAAAAAGTTATGGTATATTGGTTATAACCAAGATTGTAGCTCTCTATCCGTGACCACCTCCGTATAATAATACTAGTTCCTAGCTGTGATTGATATGTAACATTTTATCATAATTAATTTAAGTGATAAATCTTAATAGCACTTTATTGCATTCAATGATAATTATTCTCACACTAGTGAGAGTTGTAACTTTCTCCTACGACCAAGACTGCATCCATTTTATTATTTCTTTTTTGGAGAAGTCAGTACTCGTAAATAAGCATTATATCTGAAGATACTCATATGTATCATTAAGAATATTTCGCAATAGAAGCGCTTCCGTTTCAACAACTCTATGGCACATGGTACAATATCATAACGAAAAAGTTTCCTAGTAATGGCAAAGAATTATCAATACCTTTTTATTATAACAGCCAATGAAACGCTTTTAAATTTTTTTTAACTTGTTAGTTTAGGAAAAGGTGCCAATATGAGACTTGAAAAGGTTTACAAGCAAAGTAGTTTCAACTTACTTACTACTTTGGTAACATCTGAGTTGGAATTGGTACATGGAAGTACGACTTGTATTCTGGGGAACTCTACAGTAGTTAGGGTTAAAGCCTCTGAGCTACACGAAGAAGTAGCTGCAGCCTATAAGTTTGATTAGACGCAGCTGAACGCGAAAAACCTGGGTTTTTGCGATAATAACGTTGTCCATCCTCAGAAGTAATGTCTTCGTTTGAAGTCTCCATCACACGTCTAATCCTCTGTTCCAACAGACCTCAAACTCAAGATTCCTTGTTGGACTTTGTAAGACTTGATCAAGTTCTACTTTCTAGCCATGCTGTAGACTGGCACGAGTTACTTACTTAATTTGCCTTGCTTTCCGTCTCCTTAAATGCCAAGCAAACTGGGCATGTGACTAATGCATGAAGATGGAAGCCTGAAGCCTTTTAGACAAAGCAATACTATACACCCAGGATCGTGGACGGACAAGTTGACAGATGAGGCTTCCTCTCCAACAACCTTAATGTGACAGATGAGTCTAAATGTACACTCATCTATATTGTGTTACAACTTAATTTGCTAATATGAGATCAATATTTATGACACTGACGATGCATTATAGTGACGATAAGGCATAGATTATAAGTGTGAAATGAATTTTCGTTAAGTGGGCCAAACGTACTCCTTGATATCGTTGAAATGATTCCGAGAGTATTTTGTTGGAGTAGACATGCAACTTGTAATTGTAACTTCAAGATTCTTTCTTTTTCTTTCACGTATGTAACTTAGTCACGGGGAATATCCTATAAATTAAAATCTTTTAATACTGTTTTTGGGTTGGGAATGGCAAGATCCCTTGTGATCGAATTTCTTGACAGCACAAAGTAACAAGCTTAAACCTGTGCTTAAAGTTTCAACACTTTCATCTGTTGATAAAAAAAATGGATATTATATTACTATATTTTGATAGGTACATTTCTAATTGGATAGACTGTATTAGTGCAGCCAAGGAGACCTTGTGCAACTCATATAAAAAGTTGAGATACATAAAGATCTAAACCTAGATCTGTCAATAGACTTTTTTTAACTGATATCTGCTCAAAGTAATTTTAAGCGTTGAAAGTGGACTCCGTTACGTTACTGGTAGTCAATTCAGACGGGGAGTTAAGCCCGGCGTTTTATGAAGCACGCTGAAGGTTCATTGGGCAAGTCAACTTCGTGGATGTGCAAGAAGAAAATTCGATGACGACACCAAATTCATAGAGGTGTCAAAGGGCCGGGCTTGGGCCGGCCTAGCCTGGGCCCAGAGGGCCAAAAAACGGGCCGGGCCATTTAGGGCTTTGGGCTTTGAAAATATGGTAGGGCCCAAAGCTAGGAAATGGAGGCCCTGTCTAGGCCCAAGCCCTAGGCCCTAACTTTAGGGCCAGGCCCGGGCCTAATTTTTTTTCTTGGTAGCTAGCTGGATTTGTTCTTCTCCAGCCTCTTCTCCCCTGTTCTTCCGTTCTTAACATTTCTCTCTCGCATTTCCTCCTATTCTCCCCTGTTTTGTGAAACTGGCTCCATCCAGTGTTGCCTCCTCTAACGAGGAGGCGTCTTTAGCTTTTGAGCGATGCGGTTACATGGCCGAGGTAGATGGTCACAGGGCTGAGATTGATGGTGGGCGATGGTGACTGTGGGATCTGACGGCAGAAGCCTTCACTGCCTGTCGCCGCCACTTAAAGGACAACACGGAGTCGATGCCCACACCTAGCACTACTGTCACCACCTCGTGAGCATTGTCACCTTCGCCGCTGCTGTCATTGGCTAGCACCGTCGTCACCACCTCGTGAGCATCGTCGTCACCACACCAGAGACGCCAAGAGATCTATATGCAATTCCTTCTTTTTCTTTTTATCAGATCTGTCCATGGTGGGGATTGGTTGTAAATTGATTGTGTGGGTATGGTGGCGTTTGGCATTAGGTACGGTGATGGTTGGCCGGAGCAGTAGTGGCTGGTTGCAGGAATGATTATGGAGGGTGGTTGTAGGTAAAGTTATGGTGGCTGTAGGTGTGATGGTGGTGGCCGGTGGGTGAGGTAAAGAAAGGCCGAAGAGTGAAGAGGAAAAGAGATAGTCGAATGAATGAGGGAGAAGTTGATCTGTGAAGAGGGCCAAAATCGAGTCAGCCCTAAAATCGAGCCAGGGCCTAAAAAGGGCCAATTTTGGGCCAGCCCATTTTTAGGGCCTGACCCGGGCTTTTTAGGGACGGGTCGGGCCTGGATAATTTCTGGGAATGCTTTGGCTTGGTCCAAAGCCCTAAATTATTGGGCTGCTACTGTTCACCTGCAGGGCCGGGCCAAAATGGGCCAGGCCGTGGGCCGCCCGACCCTTTTGACAACCCTACAAATTCATGTCACTTGGTAATTTAGGGCTCCGAAGGCATAGGGTAAAAACTTGGCATGTTTTTATGATGGAATTTGACAAAATGACTGCGCTAACAACTTAACTAAGTTACTAACAGCGATCTAATGGTCCATGTTGTCAGCATGGGAGGCCCAAATTTTGTTTGTTTTCTAAGTGAACTTCGCGTCCGTCAAATAATGGAGCGGACTTGTGTTCCATTATAGGGCAAAATTTACCGCCTACACATACGACATCCCATAGTGGAGCGGACGACAGGGAACATCTAAAAAAAAGGGGCAATCAGTTCGTCCATCCACGACAGATAGATGGTCATGTCATACCAAAAACTTATCTTAAATTATCAACACAAATAAGGCATCACCTTTATTTTAGGGATAATTACATAAAATACTCCTTGATTTGTGTGGTTGCAAAAAGATTCATGTTGTTACAAAAATTGCATAAAGACACATGAAATTGTAAAGGTGTTGCACTGTAAAATTTTCATAACAGAATGGTAAAAATGTCTAAATTGCCCCTCTATATAAATGAGAATGACACGCTCTCTTCTCCTGAATGGCCACGAATATCTTATTTTCTTCCTTCTTCTTCACGAGATCCCTTAGGTCTGGACTAGGGGTGAGCATTTAAACCGTAAAAACCGAACCAACCAATCTGAAAAATTTCAAACCAATCGTAAAAATAATTGGTTTGGTTTTTTTTTTCACAAACCGCATGTCCGGTTCGGTCGGTTCGGTTTGGTTTTTTTGAAAGCGATCTAAACCGAACCGACCGTATACAATATAATATATAATTTTTTTAAAACTAACCCCAGTTAGTTTTAACTGAATTAGGTAGTTAAACTTAACCCTTCATATAAAATATCTGTAACCCTAAATCCTAATCCATCTTTTCTTCAATCGCCACCCATTCCCAGATCTGCTCCACAAGGACCACAACCTCACACTCCACGCCTCATCTCATCCCTCAACTCTCAACTCTCAAGGCAGCACCTCCACCACAGCAGCGCCTCCACCAAGGCAGCGTCTCCACCACGACAGCGCCTTCTTCAGCGTCGTCTCTTCAGCCGCCGCCTTCTCCAGCGCCATCTCAACCTCCCACAGCTGCGCATCTGTATCTCCTCCTGTCGTTGCCTCCTATTTCCTCTAGCCTTCAAGGTAATGTCTCCCATTTTCTAGATTCCTCCTTTCTTAACAGTTAGCTCAGTTAAGCTTCCCCATTTCCCCTTCATCTTCTTCCCTGAATCATCAGAAATTGTAGCATATTCATCCGTAGTACAGTGCTACTTTAGACTTTAGAGCCCCCAAAATGACATGGGTGGGTGATGGGGGAGTTGGTCACTTGGTCAGGATCAATTTTGGTGATTAACAAGAAAAATTGTCTCAGTTAAGATTAGTTTTCAATTAGTGCAAAAATGCAATTGCCCTGTACATTTATATATTAGTCATTGTTAATATATACAGAAGCGATTGCAAGTTTGTAGAGCTAGGGCCACCCTTTTGAGAATGACAATGCAAATAAAATGTCACAAACTCACAATTGCTTAAAGAGAGTACGTATTCTGAAATCTTTGGTTTGAATCAGTACACTTGAAATGTCACAAACTCATAATTGGTTTGATTCAGTATTCTTGATTTGAAGGAAATTCTCAATAACTAGTATCATATCAGATGGTTATGATGAAATAATGTTTGTGAAAAAAGTAAGGAGATTTAATCTCACAAAATTTTTAGTAACCAGTATACTTGAAGTAGATTTAATGATTTCTTATCATTGTATTGTATCAGATGGTTGATGATGCGGGTGCAATAGGTGCTGATGGATAATAATGTGTAATTTGATTAAAATCTTAACAGATACTATGTAAGGAGTTATTTTCTTTTGAATGTTATGTAATTTTCATTAGAATTTTAAGAAATGTTATGTAATGATTTGTGTGTAATGAGTTATTTTCTTTGGATGTTATGTAATCTAATTAGAATTTTAGTCTTATGAGCTACAATCTGTTAAATTACTTGAGTTTTGTTACAAATTTTTAGTTGTTTTGGGCCCAGAATGGAATCTAGCTCAAACCGATTTAATCCGTTTAAACCGAACCGTTCGATCCACCTAATCCATTCAAACCGAACTGTTCAACTACGGTTCGGTTTATTTTTTTTCAAACCGATGTTGGTCGGTTCGGTTTGGTATTCAACCTCCAAACCAAACCAACCGAACCGTGCTCACCCCTAGGACATAAAAAAAGTGCACGAAGGCCAGCTGGCGGGCTCGTGGCGGTGCAAGTGGGAATCGATGGGACTGGCGGAGGCACAAGATGTTGATTATTTACCCTAATTGCACAATCTCAGATCTAGGGTTTCAATTGCAGATTGCGATTTGAAACCTTAGATTTTAGTTTGTGTGATTAGGGTTTTGAATTATTGGTGGCCGCAGGGGGATTAGGGTTTGATTTAAGT
This sequence comes from Escallonia herrerae, assembly GCA_033070095.1. NCBI lineage: Eukaryota > Viridiplantae > Streptophyta > Magnoliopsida > Escalloniales > Escalloniaceae > Escallonia > Escallonia herrerae. The sequence goes on along the minus strand of JAVXUP010002559.1, from coordinate 91,804 downwards.
TTGGGGTACGATTAGGGTTCGAATTGTTATGCGATTGGTTTAAGTTTGATGGTTGTAGCAGGACTAGGCGATGATGGCAGTTGCGGCATTTGGCGGTGATGTTGGTAGCGGGATCGGCTGGGCTGTTGGCTATGATGGGATTATGTGCAGCAGTTGGCGGTGACGGGATTGAATGAGGCATATGGTGGCGCCGGCTGTGGGTGGTGCAAGTGGCAAACGAGGTAGTGGAGTCGGATTGTGAAGGGGTTTACATTGGCGGCGCACGGTGATGGGGCTGGCGGCTGCTAGGCGCATAAGACTGGGATGGCAGCGCCGGTTGTGGGTGGCACAAGTGGCAGACTGGGGGTGGTGGTGGTGAGGGTGGCCACTATGGTTAGGTTTTGGTGGAATTGAGATTTTGTTTGAGAGTAAGAAAAAGATGGAGATTACTTTAGTTTTTTTAATGTATAAACTTTTTACTACATGCATTTTTCAATAGCGTGAAGAGTACGCTCTGTTAATTTAGATGACTTTTCTAATGGTTGTAACAAATAAGCGCTAGAGGAAGGTTTTTGTAATTTTTGTAACAACAAGAGTCTTTTTGTAACTACCCCAAACTACAGAGATATTTTACGCAATTATTCCTTTATTTTATGATTTCCTCTTATTTTGCGTGTTATGCAGAGATTGCTCGGACTGGACGGTGAGCTTTGGACCTTTGGTAAGTCTAGATCCGGACAGTTGGTCCAATTCAGCTTCATAAGAGTGGACTAGCTTTATTTGGCGTTGGACTTAGTTGGGCTTAATTCCATGGCTGGATGTTTGCCACTTGGTTACGAGTAACTTATGAGAAATTGGTAAAGATGGGCCGCTCACAAGCCCTTTCTCACTCTCAGACTTGGCCTTTTTCAATTCTTCCGCCAGCACTCCGACAAGTGCTGGCCTCTTACCAGTCGACGATCGTCCGACGCCGCCCCGACGGTCCGATGACCAACCATTGTGGTCCTTCGGTGGATAAGACTTAAGGGAATGGGCTTCAACTCAACTCAGGCCCAATGGACTATGGATGGGTCGAAAAGATAGGGTCTAAATGGACCTTGACAAGATCTTGGATTAAGTCCAATCCATTCTCAAATTTGACCCTTTCTCTATTTATTTTGCTTCGGGTCTTAATTAAGGGTGTTGTTTGAAACTCATTTCAGTTTTTATTTTCAAAAATAAAAAATCAAAACTTTTTTGAATTTTTTTTCTTACAAAATCGATGGATTGTCTCATACAGTTTGCATAATTAGTTTTTACTTTTTTTTCTATTTTTCCTCTATTCTCTTTTCTACTATTTTTACTCTCTTCTTTTTTCTTTCATTTTCAATACATGAGAGCTTCTTCTGAACTCCTACATTCAACAAATCTCCTCTGCCATCTTCTAACTACTGATATGGCAGTAACACACTAACTTGCGAATTAGGGCTTTAGTGGTTTGATTGGGTGAATGATTTGATTGGTTTGAAATTTATCTGCGCAAATCGAAGATATTAGGGCTAATCGATGGATAAAATCTTTTGGTGATGTTTGTTGTGAGGACAATAGCGTTCAATATGATGATGATTTGGATTTAGAAGAATGGTGTTGACAGATGTTTGAGGGTTTGGTGTTCGACAATATTGATCAGTGGTGATAGTGGTGTACCTGATGGTTATAGTGATTGGCAGTATCCGTGGGTATTTGTCACTGGTAGTGGTGGCGACGGTTAATGATTATGGTGGTTAAAAGTATTGGCAAGTTTAGTATTCAGGTGTTTTGAACTGTAGTGATGGCAGATCCGTGGTTAGTGGTTGTGATGGTTGACAGTGCTTGTAATTTGGTCTTCGGGGGGTAGTGGTCATTGGTGGTAGTAATGGCTGTGGTAGCCAATGAGTATGATGGTTGACAATGTTGGTAGTTTGGTGTTTTGAGTGATAGGTGTTGGTGATGAAGATTGAAGAGAAGAAGAGACATAAAATGCTTCCAGCAATAGTCGAAAGGTGAATAAAAAAAGATTGTTACGAAGACAGCCCCATTTTGAAAGCTGGTTTACAAAATGAAGGAAAAAAGAAAAAAAAACTAAAATTGCCTGTCAAACGACATTTTTTTCTAGTTTTTAAAACTGAACAAAGAATTGAAAACAAAAATTGTTTCAAAGACTTGACATGATAGCTATTTTTGCTTCTGAGAAATGCTATTGTTACTTTGAATATCCTCTCTTTATATAGGATGTAACAATTTTGTTTCGTTAGACTTGTAATTTTGCATAACACAATTATGCGTATTGTGATTTTAGTTTTCAATTTTGCTTACGCCTCACCAGGTAAAAGCTCATGATTGTCGAAGAAGAACCGGCAATTGCATGGGTAACTTTGGTCAATGCAACAAAAAAAAAAAATAACAATATGCAACATGGTAAAGTTCCAAAATTGAAGAAAGAGGTCTAAGAAAATCCCACATTTAGCATCTTTCTTTTTCTTTTAGCATCTGATATAAATCACCTTGCACAACTACACGAGAAGTTGTCATGGAGATGGATAACCCAAAAAAGCAAAAAAAAAACATACAGTTAAAGGGGCATTATAGGAGAAGAAGTCCTGGAAGATGCATTTGCAATGTTGGTTACGAGCCTTGTAAAGCTAGCTGATGTAGAAATTCAAAGTCATAAGATAAACTTTTAAATCTTTTGCATAAAATAATGGATTTAGGACTTTGTTTGTTCGTAATCAATGGACTTGGTGGACTTGTTCAGAGTGACAAGAAAAATATGGACTTGGTCGACTGTTGAGTCATGATGTTTTTGTTGATTGTTCTTTTCCAGTACTACTGATGTGTTTGGCAAAATTGTATCATTATGGTAGTGATATTGGCTTTTCGTGATTATATATGGTATTGCCCACCTAAGTTTAGTAAGCTGCTCTTTGTGTTTGGAAAGTATTATTTGATATTGGCTTTATGATAGTTAGGTAATGATGTTGCATTGTACATAATTTTTCAAGAGTTGAACTATCCCGAATATATTTTATTTTATTTTATTTTTGACCAAAAAAAAAAAGCAATTGAGCACAATGTTCGTGTGTGTAGTTTTAGGCTCTGTTTAGTGACGTTTATTTTTTCAGTTTTTTTCTCCAGTTTTGTAAACTGAAAAAAATAAGTGCGTTTGACACACAATTTTCGTTTCTTTTTCTTCAGTTTTGAAAAACAGTTTTCAAAATAGGACTGTTTTTTAAAACTCTCATTTAAGAGTTTTGAATTTTCAGTTTTGATTTTTATTTTGAGACCGCCGCCGCCGTCGGCGACCTCCTGCCATCGCAACCTGCAGGTGATGGCAGCCGGCCGGAGCCGGCCACCGCAAACCACCACCAAAGAAAAAACTCAAAATAAAAATCGATAATCAAACACTCAAAATAAAAACTAGGCAATCAAACACCCATTTATTTTTGAAAAAATAAATAAATTGATTTTTATTTTTTTTTCAAAACAAAAAATCAAAACGGAAAGTGATTTCAAATGTTATCTAGTTTGTACTTTATGAGCTACAAAGGTGTAAAGAGTAATTTACATTTGACTGTTTTTTGCACCTCTCATGATATTTTCCTTTTTTCAAACAATGCTCGAGTTAGAATTGACCGATAACACGTGTGTACTTTGTTGTGGAGTGCAATTTCTATGTTACGTACTTCGCCTAAAATAGTAGTTTTGTTATTTTACAAAGATACACTTGTAATATTTAAATACTACAACCTCTTATAACTGTTTTGACGTAAAACATTTTACGGTTTGGGGACTTAGGATAATAAAACTTGGGAAAAATTGCGTAAAATACCTCAATGTTTAAAAAGTGTTACATCCGTCAACTCCCGTTACAGAATTAAGGAATTCCTTAAACTACCCTTGTATATAACCACATTGGTCTTGTTTGTCAAACATTGTACTCAAGACCTTTGACTTGAATTCTCACAATCTCTCTCCTTAACTCGTCATTTTCTAGCAAAATCCCATAAACCGAATCAAAAGAATGTGAAATAATCTATAAGGAAGACACAAATCAAGAATGAAATCAAACATTGGTGTCATAAACCGAACCTAATTAGAACTGGTGGAAATCAAAGACGAAGTCGAACATGAAACTAAGTGCGATTCTAGGTAATTTTATTATTTTGAGAAATATTTTTATGTTGAATTCATGATTTTGACAAGCGAAAGTATATTTAATTCGTGATATTGGGAAACGCTTCTATGTAATCTAAGGTTTCTATGTTAATTAACGATTTTTTAAATTTCTAGGGTTTCTATGTAATCTAGGGTTTCGGCCTAGGGATTTTGTGTATTATATGTTTCTGTCAATTCACATGCATGCAACTAATTGTCCCCTTCTGTATTACACAGTTATTCAGTTGTTAATTGCTTGTGGTCCCTCTGTCCCCTACCATATTAAACCCTATCGTTTCTTAATGATTTCACGTGTTAAAAATGTTGCTTTAGGTTGGACAAGTACTCTATTAAATTATTCCTTTGTTTTTCAATTGGCAGAATGTCAGGCAAAATCACCATTGAAATTCATCATTGGGGTTTTTTTTTATAGATCCACCCAATAAGTCTTGGACTGGAGACAAAGTAAAATATTTTGAATGTGACCCTGACTACCTGTCATCCTGGGAGCTTCTAAATATGTGCCTGAGTTTAAGGTTACCTGCTACTAGCATCATGACTTTTAGGATATCTGGAAAGACATTTAACAGTGGGTTGATGTTAATACTTGATGATAGGGGTTTAAATGATGCGTTGTACCATTATCATGGTCACAATGTAGTCATATATGCCATAAGGGTCATGGATCCCTTAGCAGTTGTAGATAATAATCTTCCCCACCTTGCATTAAGAGATGGGTCTACTCCAGTAGGTGATGGTGATGTGGAAATAGGGGACGAGGATGTTGTTGATGCTGGAGTAGGATCTGGTGTGAATGCTGAGGGTGGTGGAGCTATTAATGCTGGGCAAAGTACTCAGGGTGGCGAAGTTACTCATGTTGGGCAAAGTATTTAGGGTCAAGGTACCTAGGGTGAAGCTACTGATCCTGGTCAATGTACTCAGGGTGGTGAAGCTACCCAGGGTGGTGAAAGCTACTCAGGGTGTAACTACTAAGGCTAGTAAAGCTACCCAGGATGGTGAAGCTACTCAGGGTGTAGCTACTAAGGCTGGTAAAGCTACCCAAGATGGTGAAGCTACTTAGGGTGTAGCTACTGAGGCTGGTCAATGTACTCAGGGTGGTGTGACTGAAACTGTGTTGAACACTGGGGTTGGTGAACAAACTATTGATGGTGGTGTGATTGAGGGTGTGTTGAATATTAGGGTTAGTGAACAAACAGTTGAAGGTAGTGTGACTGAGACTGTGTTAAACACAAGGGTTGGTGAACAAACTGTTGATGGTGGTGTTAATACTGAAGCTGGTGTCACTGAGAGTGTGTTGGATACTGGGGTTCGTGAACAAACAACTGATGGTGGTTTGGCAGCTGAGGGTGGTATGAATGCTGAGGGTGACGGGTTTGCTGATGGTGGTGTGAATGCTGATAATGATGGTCCAGAGCCCGATGACCCTACAAATCCTGAGTTGGGTGAAGATTTAGAAGGGCCAGGAGATGATGGCATATTTACCACTAACCTTAAGCAGAGAGGTCATATCAATGATCCCCCTGACGACTTGTATTCTGAAGGTGAGGAAGAGGATGATCTGAGGAGTGTTCATGACTCAGATGAAGATCAAGATGGAAATGGGTGGCCAGATTTTTGTGCTGATGATTTGAACCATAGGGATGGGCCAACATTGAAGGTTGGCTTGATGTTTCCAAAAAGGGAGGTGTTTAAAGCTGATGTTAAGGATTGGAGCATTAGACATGGGTATGACTTTGACTACCAGCACAATGATAGCAAAAGGATTACATATGTTTGCAAGTATGAGAACTGTGACTTTAGGGTTGGTTCATGCTTCTCCCATGCAGGGGACCACTACATGGCAAATCAAAACCTTTAGACCAGATCACAGTTATAGGAGGGACTACAATAACCATTTGATTAGTGTTAAGAATCTTGTACACAGGTATAAGGATAAGTTGAAAGATAACCCCAACTAGAAGGTAGGAGCTATGAAGAAAGAAATTTATAAAGACATGTTTGCTAATGCAAGCAAGCATAAGATATATAGGGCAAAAATGTTAGCGAGAGAACAACAGAGGGGGACATCAAGGCACAATTTGCAAGACTATGGGATTATAGGGTAACATTGCAGAAGCACAACCCTGGCACTTGTTTCAAAGTTGAGACAATTAGGCCGAGACAATTAGGCCAAGTCCAGATCTGGCACCTGCTTTTCAATAGGGTGTATGTTAGATTTGAGGCATACAAAACTGAATTTTTGGCAGGATGCAGGCCCTTTATTGGATTAGATGATTGTCATCTAAAGGGCCTTGTGGTGGGAAATTATTGTCTGTTGTGGCTAGGTATGGGAATGACAACATGTTCCATGTTGCTGTAGCTGTTGTTAAGGCAAAAATCAGGGATAGTTGGTCTTGATTTTTTACAGAACTGATTGATGACCTTAGGGGTCGTAAGGGCTTCGTATTTATTTTTGACAAGAAGAAAGGTTTGGTGGAGTCATTTAAGGATCTCTTACCTACCACAGAGCACAGATTTTGTATGAGACACTTGTATGCAAACTTTAAAAAGAAATGGGGTGGTAAAGAGAAGAAGGACTATCTGTGGAATACTGCTAGGGCAGTAACAATTAATGATTTCAATTATTGGATTGGGAAGATAAGGAATTTAAATAAAGATGAAGAAATTATGAAGTATTTAAAACCATTACATCCTAGTCAATGGTCAAGATCCCACTTCAGTACCCATGCAAGTGTGATTCACTTGTGAATAATCTAAGTGAGTCATTTAATGCATACATCATGGATGCAAGGGACTTGCCAATTATTAACATGCTTGAGTGGATAAGAAAAAAATTTGATGAGCAGATTGCAGATAAAGAAGAAAGGGATGGAGAAATATGAGGGTGCAATATGTCCTAATATTGTTAGGAAGTTGGAGTGTAATGTGGCAGCAGCTAGGAACTGTTTTGCAAGTTGGTTTGGTTAGTTGGAGTTTAAGGTGGAGAATTTTAATAAAATCAGGATTGTGAACTTGGCTGCAAGGACTTGTAATTGTAGGATGTGGGATCTTACTGGGATACCCTGTTGTCATGCTGTGGCTGTCATATTTGTAACAGAGAGAGGCCTGAAGCATATATAGACAATTGTTATAGCAAAGATGTTTATTTGGGAGCTTATAGCAGTATGATACATCCTGTTCCAAGTGAGCATGCATGGGTGGTTACTGGTTTGGATGCTTTGGCTCCACCTAGCTACAGAAGACTACCAGGTAGGCCCAAAAAGCTTGAGAGGGGTCACAACAAAAGGTCATGCAAAGGACCAGTCCATCCATAGTCCAGACTTATAAGAGAACCTCATCAGGTGTTGTTTATCTTACTCTTTTTAACATGCTTTGGGCCAAATGAGACACTTGTGATTTGCTTAATGTGGGCCATGTTTTCTTTTTTTCTTACAGGGCAACACAAGCAAAGGAAAGAAAAGACAATGGACAGTACTATCACTCCAGCCAAAAGAAAAAGGGTATTTTTCTTAATTTCTTTTGCAATTTGGTATTGCAAAGCATGTGTTTTTTTGTTGTGCTGTTATGTTTAGGGGATGGAAAGTCTGCATAAGAAATCCTTGTGTTTTGCTCTGTTATAAAAAGACACCCACTGTTAAAACATTATTGCAAATCAACACTTGCTGTAGTTTTAAATAGACACCTCATAATGTATTGTGTTACAAAGAGGCACCTGAAGCTTTACTAATGTCTCAAACAGTCATATGATGTTTTTGTTGATGTTTCAAAAAGCCCCCTGAAGTTTAACTTTAGCTTTTTCTTAATAATTTGGATCATGTATTCATATGGTTTTTTTTTGTTGTAATTGTAACTCTTTAAGGAAAAAGACTTCCCAATCCATTAGTAGCACAACCAACTCCTCCACAGCCAACTCCCCTACAACCAACTCATTCACAAGATATTGCTCCACAACTAACTCCCCCATCAAGGTCACATGTTGTCTCACAGCCTACTCCTACACCAATGCCACAGCCAACTGCTCCACCTAGAATATTTCATAGCCCACTCCTCCACCTAGGCCACAGCCTATTCATAGCCCATTCCTCCACTTAGGCCACAACTAACACCTAGGCCACAACCAACTCCTCCACCAGGGCCAGCTGTTTCATAGCCAACTCCTCCACCAAGACTACACTGGTTCACAGGTACAGGTCAACTCCTCCAAAAATTGATTATGTTTTGGTGTTTACAAAATGATTTCTGAGAATATATGTCTTTTTATTGTGTTGCCATAGACAAAAGCTACTTGGTTTCCACCTGGAGCTATAAGTCAGAGGCCCCCAACAGCTCCAACCAATCTAAGGCCCCAAGGTAGCACTGGAGGAGTTGTCACGGCTGACACAACCAAGGGAAGGTCCATGTTAGCTGCTGCTTTGGGAAGGATCAAAAGCGGCCAAGGGCACTACATCAACAGCCAAAGCTGCTAAGAACAGAAGTAAGGAACAGGCTGGAAAAGACAAGGGGGAAGTGAGGACAAGAGTGATGAGAGTGTTTTTGGACTATTTTGATAGGGGTAGAATGTGGTGTATCTAGGACCATTTTGTAAAGCAGTAGCATTGTCCATTTTGTAGCAAAAATCCTGGCATTTGGAACAGTAGCATTGTCCATTTTGTAGCATTGTCCATTGTGTATAGCATTTGGAAATTAGCATGTAAACTATGCTTTGAAATATTGTAAATAGCATTTTGGAATACATATAATTTGGGAAATTTAATTAGTGTTGTGATTACAGTTAAAAATGTTGTATACTTTTGCAGCCTAAACATTACACAAGCATAACCATTATGCATAAATATTAAATCTTCATAACAATGCCTCGCGTAATTGATCATCTTAAATATTCATTTAAACAACATAAGAAAGGTACACATAAATCCCTCAATAATAAACAACTTCATAAACTTCACAATGACTTCAAGTCTTTCAAGTTTGGCAGCCAATTCATTACACCTATAGCCACAAATTTGACCATCTAAACCCATACAGTTTCCCCCAATGCTTCATCTCTTCTTATCTTGGCTTGCATTACAGGGTTGACACCAAGCCCAGAAGTTGCATTCTCCTTTGTCACATACATAAAAAAGCTTCCCACAGCTTGCTTTCTTCTCATCTTCAACAAATTTTTATCTTAGCTCTCTTACCACAAGAACAAATCTTCCATGAATATCTTATGTCAACCATATGCCCACGTTGAACAGATGAGCTTGAAGAAGATATTAACCTAGCCATTGTGTCATTTCATCAAACACTTGGTGTGCAAAACACAAAACTAGAAGAAGATTAAAAGAAAACAATTACTTTGAACACAAAACAGGGTATCATACTTTCAATTTCCTTAATTTGTCAATTTGAGCTTAAAATTCAAGCCGAACAAAGTTGATTGGCACCAATCAAATTTGTGAGCATCCTTTCCTGCATAGGGTCTTGCTTTCAATGGTTATATTGGTCCAAAGAGGTATCTAAGGGCAAAAACGGCATTCCAAAAATTATTTAGCATCACTCAGGCGCGTTTACCACAATTGCGGTTAAAACAGACGGATTTATTGACAGATGTAATACTGTTTAAACATTAGGTGTGTTCTTGCAACTTTTGTAACTGGAAGGGTCTTTTTGCAACTATCACAAACCACATGGACATTTTACACAAGTTTCCCTAAAACATATATGGATAACTAATGTGGCAAGAATTTTATAGTAAAACAAAAGCATAACCAAGTTAATTTTTCTCTATCGATCTTCACGTGCACCCAACTAGTGCCAATAATAAACATAACCCAAGAATGTTTATTTTCAATTATACTTTTTGCACCCTTATTCGTGGCTAAAAGTTTATATTTTTGTGAATGCATTTTTTAGAGACATAAAGAGGACATGAAATAACATATATGGTGTGAAATAGATGATCCCACGTAATAGTTGATAAGAAAGCTACTGGAATCTAAATGGCTTATATTTCCAAACTTTTTTTGAATAGTTCTCTTGCCGTTGAACGTGATTAATGAAGAGTACATTGCAACAAGAGTTCGAATTATGGTGTAGTGGTTGGTCGCTATGGATTACTCAACTCGAAACCATCCCTCACTTCGATCTCCATCCTCAATCCCTTGTCACTTAGTAACATTCTCTCCCCTCCCCCCCAACACATATATACATATGAAAAATATCCATACATATGAAAATATGTATGTATATTTTCTTATGTACATACAATCACGAATCGTAATCAAAAGTAATACTTCAATGAAGATGCTAACTAAACAATCTTAAGTAATTATAGAATAATAAGTAAATAGATTGAGTTAGAAATACTTGACAAGGAGATTTAAATGGTTCGGCATGAACTATCCTCAAACATACATCCACCTCTTCAAGGAAGTCCCTTGCATGAGCACTAGAATCCACTAGCAATAATCTTCTTCCGGGTCAAGATCAAAACCCTTACAACACTTGGTGATATCCCTACACCAAGCACAAGCCTTGAATCCAAAAAGTTCATCCAAGACTTGACAAACTCAAGCCTTGATCACAATCCTTTTACAAAGATCAATTGTGTACAAAAAAACCCTCTTGAAAGAAATTGAGTACAAATGAAGCTCTAGTATAATAGAGAGGTGAGAGAATTGATGACTTGAAGAATGCTCACTCTCAACCAAAGTATTGCTCACAAAGATGCTATCTCTTAACGATGTAAAATCATGAAGATAAAGAGAGAAAAGTTTAATCTATGAGCCTTGATGTTACTCCAATGAATGGAGGCTTAGAATGTGGTTTCCATGGTGTATGATGAAACCCCAAATCATTTATAAAGAGAAGATATATGAAATATAGCCATTATGGGCATTATATGAGCAAAACTGTCATTGCAATCAACTGTATTCCCAATGCAGTCGACTGGGTTCTCTCTAAAATAGCTGTTGGAGTCTTGTTCTCAAAAATGGTTGTTGGAGCTAAATTTTGACCAATGCAGTCGACTGTATTACCCTACTGCCTATTGGCTGCCTCACGGAACCGCCTTTCCTATTGTGGACATAACTTTCTCTAAAAAATCGGCTTGAGGTGCCGTTTTTTGTGTTAGAAAGCTAATGATAAGTTTTATCAAGATATGAAAATATTAGCACCAAAATAGTTTTTGAGAAAATCTGAGTGAGTTCCAAAATTCACTCATTTTCAAGAACTACGTTTGTGTGAATGGTTAGGAACTCACATGCAATGCACAAGGTGTCCTAAGGTCATTTTAGGTCATAGCCATCAATTCAAGCATCAAACCAAGACTAATTACATAATAATAAAGATCAATCATAATTAATTGTAACTTAGCCTTTGCATTATTTCTTGCTCTTTGACATTAGACTTAATGAAGCTTTTATAGCATGTCTGTTATAGCTTTAATATTCTTTGACTTGAATCCATCTATCCAACTTCTCAAATGTCTTCATGAGTGTGTATGTACCTACTAAGAATTTACTCAAGGCACACATTAGAACATAATTAATGTATAATTATCATCAAAACAAGATGTAAGCCTAGGTTATCCAACTGACTAACAATTATATTCATTGATTTGCGGAGTTACATTTAGACGGCAACCCAAGTAACTTTTGTACTCCTTGTTTTATTTTTTTATAGGGCTAATTACACCTATGTCCCTGAGATTTTGGGGTAATTACAGTTATAGACAAGGACAATAGTTTTGAATAATTACACTTATATCCATTGACTAGACGAAAAATACAAATACATAATGGTTTGAAATGAAAAGACCAAATTACCCATGATTTAAGAACTTAAATTTTCAAATGCCAATCAATTATTTTTCTCAATTTCTCTCTTCAAAATTAGGGTTTTGAAACCTTGAAATTAGGAGGATTTCAAACCCTGATTTAAAAATTAGGGTTTCAAAATCTAATCTTAATTTAAAAATTAGGGTTTTGAAATGGATTTCAAAACCCTAATTTTCAAATTAATTTGGTCTCCTCTGAAATCTCGTCGTCTGTTGCTGCTAAAAATACACTCCGCGTACATTGTGGAACCCTAGCCTGAATCGATGACCTGCAAGACAAAACATGAGTGATCGCCGGGTGGGGTTCCCATCTCCGATGCTTAAGTCAGAGGGTAGCTACAGAGTAGTAACTCTGAAAAAGCATGAATTGTGTAATTGTCCCATACCTGGAGGGGTAGACCCCTTTATATAGTTGTAGGAGAAGACTCCTAGTAGGACTGGGCCTTGGGTCTATTGTGTTAGGATCTTCGAGAATCACGTCACGATCTCTGATAAGATAACTATTGATCTCCCAATTTGACTGGGATTGCCGGGTATTCCCTAATTATTGGAAGTTATATTTGAGTTATATCATAAGCCCCCCACTTTTGTTAGCTAAAATGTTTGGCTGAGGAAGTTTATACCTAGTGTCTCGAGACATGCATCAGATTTGTAAGTGATTTTCTTCCACTTGTAGGGGTAACAATATATCTCTCTTCCATGTGCTCCGACCTAAGCGGGAGCTTAAGTCTTGGAACTTTGCCCAAGTAGGGCGCTAGAACCCTAGCTTTCGAGAGCTAAGTCTTAGAATGTCGCCTGAGTAGGCTATTTGGAATTATCTTTAGAAAGATGAATCATGGGTTCTCAAGATCCTTTAGAGGCTGTGCCCCATGGTAGCCTCTCTCGGGAGAGGACACAAAGCTGTGCATGCAAGTTGTTGCATGTGCTAAGTGTTTGAATGTCCCCTCGAGGGGTCACCTCTCCTTTGGAGGGTGTTCATTTTGTGCAAGTGTGTATTCTTGAGCTCGAGCCAACCACATCATGCTTGCGTTTTACTTTGTTGTGAACTCTTATCATCAGCTAAGAGCTGGCAAAGAAGCCTCGCATTCACGCTTGGCTGGGTTTTGAATTGACAAAGAATGGTGGGGGGATAAAGTCCCATAGTCCTTTGCTGTTTCACTGGTTAAAACTGTAGCTAAACTGTTCGGATAGAACTCGAGCTCTATCCTATCACCCTTGGGGGTGGTCATCCCTCGAGGGACAGCCCTAAAGGGCTGGTGGAGTGCGGAGCTCATGTAAATACCCTCGGGGATTTAACGAAACTTAAAGTTCTCATTGTACTCTCCCTCGGGGGCAGACTGAGTGCAGAGCTCATGTAATTACCCTTAAGGGTTTAACGGAATTTAAGAGTTCCCGTTGTACGCATCCTCTGGGGTGGATGGAGCCGAAACTCATGCAATTACCCTTAAGGATTCGATGGAACTTAAGGGTTCGATGGAACTTAAGAGTTCTCGTCGTACTTGCCCTCGGTGGCGGATGGAGCCGGAGCTCATACAATTACCCTCGAGGGTTTGACGAAACTTAAGTGTTCTTGTCGTACATGCCCTCGGAGGCGGATGGAGCCGGAGCTCATGGAAATACCCTCGAAGGTTTGACGGAACTTAAGAGTTTTTGTCGCACATGCCCTCGGGGGCGGATAGAGCACGGAGTTCATGCAATTACCCTCGAGGGTTTGACGAAATTTAAAAATTCTCATCATACACTCCCTCGGGGGTGGATGGAGCTGGAGTTCATGCAATTACCCTTGAGGGTTTGACGGAACTTAAGAGTTCTCGTCGTATACACCCTCGGGGGCGGATGGAGCTGGACATGTAATTACCCTCGAGGGTTTGACGAAACTTAAGAGCTCTCATCGTACACGCCTTCGAGGGCAGATGGAGCCAGAGCTCATGTAATTACCCTCGAGGGTTTGACGGAACTTAAGAGTTCTCGTCGTGCTCGCGCTCGGGGGTAGACGGAGCATGGAGCTCATGTAATTACCCTCAAGGGTTTGACGAAACTTAAGAGTTCTCTCGTCGTACGCGCCCTCAGGGATGAACGGAGCGCAAAGCTCACGCAATTACCCTCGAGGGTTTGACAGAACTTAAGAGTTCTCATCGGACATGTCCTCAGGGGCGGATGGAGCGCGGAGCTCACGCAATTACCCTCGAGGGTTTGACGGAACTTAAGAGTTCTCGTCGTACACACCCTCAGGGGCAGATGGAGAGCGAAGCTCATGCAATTACCCTCGAGGGTTTGACGAAAATTAAGAGTTCTCATCGTACACGCCCTTGGGATTTCAGTCGAAGCAACAAGTACTTGTTGTCATTGCGTTCGATAAGAAAGCGCGGGGGATTCAACCAGTAATATGGCCGTTGCTATAAAGGCCCCCTGTCGGAGAGGGCACAAGGCATTTGGTCTGTAATATTATTAATATCATAAGATATGAAACCACCTGCCTTTGAGAATGCGTGGATATATAAAGATTGCTTTTCAGCCTATATGTAGGGTTCGGTCACAAGAAGACCTGTGGGAGCAACATAGAAGACTATAATCTGCTTGTTCGACTGGATGAGCATATAAAGTTTGAGGACGCGTAGTCTGTCTGAGCAAGATATCACTGATGATTGGTAAAAAAGTTGCCGCAGTCTATCGATATACAAATGCGTTGGTAGCATGCGCTGGTGTGAACACTTGACCGTTCATAATTGGTTACTGTATGATTGGATAGATCACAAGATAAGAAATGCCGAGTCCGGAAGATGCTGCAACAGAAAACCCTAAACACCACTTCAAGTCACAGCGTGCTGTGAATTTGTTCCTTGCCTATGAAGTGGTTTATACGTTACTGTTGATGCTCGCAGGCATAGTTTAAACCCTTGTAAGAAATAAAAGTACGTGACTAAAAAAATAGCCTTTTGAAGCAATAAAACATATAAAAATGCAACTATATTTTTAAGCGAAAAAATAGACTTGCAAGATTCCCCTGCTCTGCGGTGGTGGCAATGGAGCATTTGAGTTCCGTCCACTCCCTCACCCCATGCTTCCGGCAGCCTAATCCCCCTCCCTCGCCCCATGCCGCCGACAGCCCCAACCCCTGCCTTTACCCATGTTTAGCGATAATTGTTCAACAAAATGCTGTAAGGTCTTTAAAGGCATGCACAGACGTCAACATCAATGGGCGGTGATATTTTAGAAAAGCTAGCAAGATTCCATATCTAAGCGCGCGAGATTTCAGAAACTAAGCAGGTGAGATTCCAGATCTGGGCGGCATGAGATTTTAGAAAATAAGCTGGCGAGATTCCTTTGTCTCGGTTCAATTTGATGTGGGTGTGACAATATGTGGCGGTAGGTTTCAACGATGGGTTTTGACGGTGATGGTCACCTGAGGAAGACATGCCGACGATGGAGGGAGATTGGACGGGCAGTGGTGGAGGGAGATTGGTCACGGTGGCTTGAGGTGGCATCGGCTTGGAGGAAGATTGGACGGGCAGTGGGATGGAGGGAGGGGTGGAGGCAACGGAAATTAGAGGGAGGGATAGTGGCAGGGGATGGAGGGGGCGCGATGGCAGGGAGAAGGGGAGGGGGTGGCCGCGACAAGAAAAAGAGATGGAGAAGAGAAACATGATTAGGTTTAGAAAAAAAATTAATAAGGTTTTAAATTTGTGAAAAAATTGAAAAAAATAAGGTTTAAATTTGTACTAAGGGTAGTATTGGAATTTCAAAATTACGTAATGGATCACAACATCAAAATGTACAATTTTTTAACGGATAAAGGACGGAAGGATACGACTGATATCTTTTGAAACTTAGTGTACTTGATTGTAATTACACTATAACTTCAGGGACACTACTGTAATTAAACCTTCTTTATACTACCAAATAGTAACTCCCCCCACCAAAAAAAAAAAAAAAAAGTTACTAAAATGAAATGTACTGTGGCACCAAATTTGTAATTTACTCCCTGCTGCGGCACACTCTTACAGCGTAGATCCGCTCAGCAGGTCCAGACCTTCTTCCTCTCTTTCTTTATGATTCCCAATTCTGATACATGCATGTAAGTAAACACTGAAAAACCTCCAAATTGACAGCGATTGCTCGTACAATGCTCAATTCCCCGTAAACAACCGCCATTGCCACCAGATCTAAGGTAAATCGTCGACTACAATTAACGCCTTCTGTCGCAAGCGGTTTCAACTGATCCTTCGGTGTCGTTTTTGACGCGATGAATTAGGGTTTGAGATTCGGGGAGCAATGTTGACGAAGTTCGAGACGAAGAGCAACCGAGTTAAGGGGCTGAGCTTCCACAGCAAGAGGCCATGGATCCTGGCGAGCCTCCACAGCGGCGTGATCCAGCTCTGGGACTACCGCATGGGGACTCTTATCGATCGCTTCGACGAGCACGACGGCCCCGTCCGCGGCGTGCATTTCCACGCGACTCAGCCGCTCTTCGTGTCCGGAGGTTTATAAAGTTTTTGCTACTCTTTTTTGTTTTTGTGTAAGCCTGTGAATCGGTTGCATTTTGTTGCGAAATGTGATGGTCGAGTCAGAATGAATATTTGTAGATCTTTTGCATCATTTATCAGCGAGAATCTCTTGGATAGAATTGAAGCGCCTAAACATTCAATTGAACTCATACAGTAATCAAAGAATAAATTAGCTGGGAGAGATACAATGAGCGAGGTCAATATCTACCTGTTAAGTTGCAAAATGTCTGACGGGATGTGAAAAGGAGAGATCATTGTACTGCATGGATCTGAGAAGTAAAAAATCTGTGTTCTGCACCTTATACAAGTAGCTGTAAAACTCATGTGATCTGCCGTTGCGTTTTTGGTCTGTGTGGGGGCAGAGGGAACGCTGCTTTCAACATTCTTGTTGTGGACTAAGAAACCTTGTCTAGGTTATGCCTTGTGGTGATGTTTTATCGAATCATGAACTTGTTATCTGTAATCCTATGTTAAGAAAATTGTTTCATTTTTGCAAGTTTTTCCCATGCCAGATTTACTTGGTCAAAGGATTTGAGGCAGTGTTATTTAATTGCTAATATCTGCAGGAGATGATTACAAGATCAAGGTGTGGAATTACAAGTTGCACAGGTGTTTGTTTACCCTTTTGGGGCATCTTGATTACATCCGCACAGTCCAGTTTCACCACGAGTCCCCCTGGATCGTTAGTTCAAGTGATGATCAAACTATTAGGATATGGAATTGGCAGTCTCGTACTTGTATTTCTGTGTTGACTGGACATAACCATTACGTGATGTGTGCTTTGTTCCATCCAAAAGAGGACCTTGTTGTATCGGCTTCCTTGGATCAGACTGTTCGGGTTTGGGATATTAGTGCCCTTAGAAAGAAAACAGCTTCCCCTGCCGATGACATCCTTCGGTTGAGTCAGATGAACACTGATTTCTTTGGTGGGGTTGATGCTGTTGTTAAATATGTCTTGGAGGGCCATGACCGTGGAGTCAATTGGGCTTCATTTCATCCCACTCTCCCACTCCTTATATCTGGAGCAGATGACCGTCAAGTGAAAATCTGG
Organism: Escallonia herrerae; assembly: GCA_033070095.1. Taxonomy (NCBI): domain Eukaryota; kingdom Viridiplantae; phylum Streptophyta; class Magnoliopsida; order Escalloniales; family Escalloniaceae; genus Escallonia; species Escallonia herrerae. Next base: position 74,256 of record JAVXUP010002559.1, on the reverse strand, counting down.
CGAATGAATGGTATGCCTGCCAAGATCATATTAATTTCTGCCTATTTGTCCTGTTTTTGTGTTCATTTTTTTTTGCATAATGTCAGGCTACTTTCAATATATAGATTGCCTTGGGAGAGGAAAATACGGATTAAAAGAAATAAGAAAAGGGTAAGCAAACTATTGATGAATGAGAGCATTGATTGCAATTTGGTTGTAACGAACTATTATGATTATTCATGTCGTATGTGCTGCTAGCCTGACATGATATGTAAACATCAGGCAAAACATCTCTTGCTTCCTATCGTGGAAAGTATATTTTTCTAGTGCACTTTGAAAAATAGGACAAGGGCAATCAAATGGTTTCATTCTTATATTCCTGTTCACTTCTGTTTGGTTCTTTATGAAGTTATGGTATGAGCTATATCCTTGACTTTAGGGGGTAGTGGCAGTCAAGAGATAGATTTTGTAAATGTGCGTACCTGAACCCAAAGCATAAAAAATATGTATTAGATTCCTCTACTGTTAGGTTTCTGTCCCAGGATTTCAAAATTTTTGCTGACATGTACAATATTTGCTTCTCCAATGACAATGCAGCCCATTGGCATGTATGGTGAGTTAACATGTCAACTTACCGTTAACTTTCCAGTGAGTTAACTCTATTTACACCTCTATCTGCGGCCTGTCTCACCCACAATTATGGTCACCCTAATTAGCTTATGGCATCATCAAAACCAGTGAGAGCCATCACGCCTCTGTTTCAGAGCAGCTTTGCCATCTTTCATCGAATCTTTGGTCTAGCAATAATAACAAATAAAGCCTGGTGATGGTGTTAAGAACGGGCTTTAATGTAGGTATGAAATTGCAATTGGCTTTCGTTTTCTTAGATGCATATTACATTTTTATGTGTGGGTAGATGGCGGTGGTGGTAGTAGTGATTTGTTGGTTATGGTGGTAGTGGTGTTGGTCAACGGCGGTTGAGGAGAAGAGGAGGAGATGACAATAGTTTAGATTTGCATTTTCTTGTTTACATAACATAGCTTGAGTTCACCACTGTAAACCCTTCACCCCCAAATTCGCGCAAAAGTCATATTTTCCTAGGGATCTACTGATTTCTCATGTACCATTGATAATTTCAAGCGAAGATCTGCATCAAATCGTATCCATGACTGGCAATCATTGTGGCAACAACTGCCACCATCCAGATCTTCTAGCACAATCCTTTTTTGTTTCTAAATAAAATTTTGTTTAGACATGCAGGTATTAGAATGGAACCATAACATAGAAGTAGGACTACTCATGGCAAAACAGAAGGTCCAATACACCCGAGAGAGCCTGGGCCAGGAGCCCATGTTCTCTTCTGTTTCGTTGGTAAAATGATACTCCTTCCAATCCCAAATTATTTGATCAGGTTGGACTTGCACGCATATTTAGGATATGAGTTATGTGTTATGAGTTTTCCATTCTACCCATAGAGAGGGTAAACATGGAAAAACACCTACAAAATCTTTCTTAATTTGGAAAGTGATCAATTTCTTTGGGACAGCCCGAAAAGGAAATATGATTTTTTTTTGGGGGGGACAGAGGGAGTACTGTTTTGGCTGCTTCCAAAGTTGCAGCATTTTGGTGCCATATCTAGAACATGCTATTTTAGACGAGCACTTCATATCTGAATTGATGAGCGATATGCCGATATCCAAGCTACAAGTGGTGGCATTACTTTCAGCAGTATCGGTAGTTTCTATAGCAGTATTTTGGTGGGACTGGGGTTTGGGTATTGTTCTAATTAGGAAACTTGTTGATGTGTGTGTGTGTGGTGGTTTTTTTTTTTTTGGAGGGGGGGGGGGAGTGTTGACTAGGAAGTGTGATGGATAATGGAGACAGACAAGAGAGTAGGGATGTGATTCACGTGGAAGTTGATGTGTTGCTGATTTCTTGCAAAGGTAGAAGCACCTCCTTGAATGTGGGTTAGTGGACTCCTTTCAAGGTTGAAGCAAACCATTTCTTGTCCTCCTCTTTTGGTTTTTGAGAAAACCTTTTAATTTTGGCTTCCGTTATTGTTTCTTCTGTTTGTTCTCTAATAGTGGGGTTAAGGCAGCACACATTAGCCTTCTGCATACTCTGCAATAACGGGAGCCTTGTGGACCGGCTGCCATTTGGGCCGCTCTTGTTTTGTGTCAGTTTCATGCTATTGTTTTAAAGAGATTATCAACCTACACGTGTTGCGAATTTTGCTTATAAAAATTGAATTTCATGCTTCTTTCCCATTTCTTTCTTTTGTAAAAAAGGGAACAACGAAATTGCTTGCGGTGGGGGTGGGTTGACATTTTTGCTACTTAACCGTGGTAGTAGTCTTTTATGCTTTTCTTGTCTTGTTTTGGTTGATTGATTCTTTATGTCTTTCTGCTTTTCGAGCAAGGACCATGCTTCAAATAGGTATTGAAATTTCTGATTTTACTTGTAGTACAAAAGATGTTTTCTATTTTTTCACAGAAACTTGGTAAAGATCAGCAATTTCTGAAACATCTAGCTAAAGATGCACCTTTTATTAGGGAGTAGTTTCATATAAAGGAGCAGTTGATTAGTTTATGTTCTCAAATGTCCTTTCATTATCGACTTTGTTATGGTTTTAGGAATTTCAGCAATGACTAATCAGCATTTTTTCTTTCAGATACAAAGGCTTGGGAAGTGGACACCTTGAGAGGGCATATGAACAATGTGTCATGTGTTCTATTCCATGCGAGGCAGGACCTCATCGTTTCAAATTCTGAAGATAAAAGTATACGCGTCTGGGATTCTACTAAAAGGACTGCCCTTCAAACTTTTCGCAGGGAGCAAGACAGGTTCTGGATTCTCGCATCTCATCCTGAAATGAACCTTTTCGCTGCTGGTCATGACAGTGGCATGATAGTTTTCAAGCTGGAGAGGGAACGTCCAGCTTTTTCAGTGAGCGGTGATTCTTTGTACTATGTGAAAGACCGATTTCTGCGGTTCTTTGAGTATTCAACTCAAAAGGACACTCAAGTAATACCAATCCGTAGGCCTGGTTCCATCAGCTTGAATCAAGGCGCCAAAACTCTTAGTTTTAGTCCCACTGAAAATGCTGTTTTAATCTGTTCAGACATAGATGGGGGATCTTATGAACTCTATATCATACCCAAAGACAGTTTGGGTAGAGGAGACACTGTGCACGAGTCAAAAAGAGGTTTTGGGGGATCAGCTGTTTTTGTGGCTCGAAATAGATTTGCTGTACTTGAGAAGAGCAGCGACCAAGTGCTAGTCAAGAACCTGAAAAATGAGATTGTCAAGAAGAGTGCTCTTCCTATTGCTACTGATTCGATATTTTATGCTGGTACTGGGAATTTGCTATGCAAGACAGAGGACAAGGTGATAATTTTTGACCTGCAACAGAGAATTGTTCTTGGGGAGCTTCAAACTTCTTTTGTGAGGTATGTTGTTTGGTCAAATGACATGGAGAGTATTGCGTTGCTCAGCAAACATGCAGTTGTCTTAGCTGATAAAAAACTTGTGCACCGCTGCACTCTTCATGAGACAATTCGTATCAAAAGTGGAGCCTGGGATGATAACGGTGTTTTCATATACACAACACTAACCCATATTAAATACTGTCTTCCTAATGGTGATAGTGGAATTATAAAGACAATTGACGTCCCGGTATACATCACCAAAATTTTTGGAAACACCATCTTTTGCTTGGACCGAGATGGGAGAAATCGTCCCATCATTATCGACTCAACTGAATATGTGTTCAAACTGTCCCTTCTGAAGAAGAGACATGACCAGGTTATGAGCATGATTAGAAACTCGGAGCTCTGTGGGCAAGCCATGATTGCTTATCTCCAGCAAAAAGGTTTTCCAGAAGTTGCTCTCCACTTTGTGAAGGATGAGCGAACTCGTTTCAACTTGGCGCTAGAAAGTGGGAACATTGAGATAGCTGTTGCTTCTGCTAAAGTGATCGATGAGAAAGATCACTGGTATAGATTGGGGGTGGAGGCGCTTCGCCAGGGTAATGCAGGCATCGTAGAATATGCGTACCAGAGGACAAAGAACTTTGAGAGGCTATCTTTCCTTTATCTGATAACAGGAAATTTGGATAAGTTATCCAAAATGATGAAAATTGCTGAACAAAAAAGTGATGTTATGGGTCAGTTCCACAATGCCTTGTACCTGGGTGATGTCCAGGAGCGTGTTAAGATTTTGGAAAATGCTGGTCATTTGCCCCTTGCATACATCACAGCCTCGGTCCATGGACTCCAGGGTGTTGCCGAACGTCTTGCCGCTGACCTGGGAGACAATGTCCCTGTTTTACCAGAAGGCGGTTCAGCTTCTCTCCTGATGCCACCGAATCCCATTTTGTCTGGTGGAGATTGGCCCTTACTGAGGGTCACTAAAGGGATCTTCGAGGGTGGTCTTGATAGTGCAGGCAGGGGTGTGCAGGAAGAATATGAAGATGCTGCAGATGCTGATTGGGGTGAGGACCTGGATATAGTTGATGTGGTAAACATGCACAATGGAGATGTCAGTGTGGCATTGGAGGGTGAGGATGTGGATGAACAAAATGATGAGGGAGGATGGGACTATGAGGATCTTGAACTTCCACCAGATGTGGACACACCAAAGACTGCTACAAGTGCCCGTTCGTCCATGTTTGTTGCTCCTCCTGCTGGTTTGCCTGTGAGCCAGATCTGGGTCCAGAAATCATCTCTTGCTGCTGAACACGCTGCGGCTGGCAATTTTGACACCACCATGCGTTTACTTAACCGACAGCTGGGGATAAGGAACTTTGCTCCCTTGAAAACGCTGTTTACTGATCTTCACATGGGCAGTCATACGTATTTACTTGGCTTTTCCTCTGCTCCAGTGATCTCAGTTGCGATCGAGAGGGGTTGGAGTGAGTCAGCAAGTCCTAATGTGCGGGGGCCACCTGCGCTTGCGTTTAATTTTTCTCAGCTGGAAGACAAGCTCAAGGCTGGCTACAAGGCCACAACTGCTGGGAAATTCACTGAAGCTTTGCGTCTTTTCCTAGGTATTCTTCATACCATACCCCTCATTGTTGTTGAGTCACGAAGGGAAGTGGACGAAGTCAAGGAGTTGATCACAATTGCGAAGGAGTATGTTCTGGGTTCAATGATGGAACTTAAGAGGAGAGAGATGAAGGACAATCCAGTTCGTGAGCAAGAGCTGGCAGCATACTTCACCCATTGTAACCTTCAAGTGCCTCACTTGAGACTTGCTTTGCTGAGTGCCTTGACTGTTTGCTACAAGGCAGGTAATCTGAATACAGCAGCCAACTTTGCTAGGCGACTCTTGGAGACCAATCCAACCAATGAGAACCAAACCAGAACAGCCCGTCGAGTTCTGCAGGCTGCTGAGAGGAACATGACAGATGCATCCGAGCTGAATTATGACTTCAGAAACCCTTTCGTGGTTTGTGGAGCGACATATGCCCCTATATATCGGGGACAGAAGAAGGTGTCATGCCCTTACTGCGGTTCACATTTTGTTCCTTCACAGGAAGGGCAGCTTTGTGCTGTTTGTGATCTTGCCTTAATTGGATCTGATGCGTCTGGTTTACTCTGTTCTCCTTCCCAGGTCAGATGATCATAAAGCTCATCCCAATTACTGGCTATTTTCTCCACAAAGAGATAGGTAGGGATATACAGAGCCGCTGTCATTTTCTATTTCTATATCATTTTCAAGTTTTGATTTTTTTCATATTTCAAGTAATAAACCTTGTAAGAATTTTGAGCAGTTCTTATGGTTTGTAAGAATCAAGTATATCATGTTGGAGGTGGGAAGAAATTGCTTACTGATCAGTTGTTCAAAGTGATAAAAACTTTGTGGAAATTCTCTCTTGCTTCACATGTTTAGACATCTTCTTCCCAGTTTTTTTTTTCAGAGGGAAGAGCATCTCATACCTAGTTTTTTACTCTTGGTAGTGATTTATTTAGTGAATTACAACATTGAGATGCTGCTCTTGTAAATTGGTCGGCAGCTTAGCGGGCAAATTGAAATAAGTTGATATAATACGAGTTGGTGTGGGTATAGAGGCTCCACACCAAAATGATGGATCCCACATCCTTTCAATGGGGTAATCTGAGATGTGCCCACTGACTATTGAATCGTTTGATAAGACCATATATAGATAAATAAATGAAGGTAACAGATTTTGTAAAATGACTCATTTAACACCCTTTATTTGTCTTGAAATTTCCTTTTTTCTCTCTCTCTTTCTTTCCTTCTTTCTACTTCTACGTATGTCGTTTCATTTCTTTTTCTCTCTTCATCTTCTTCGTCTCACAATTCCTTTTACTCTCCAATTTCTTCCTATTCACATAATTTTCTTTTTCCCCTTTTTTATCTTCTTCTTTGCGATCACCATTAGCATCAAATCTGCAGATTAAGATATGCATGAATATGTATATATACAGATTAAGCTTTGTGTGTATATATAGATATAAATCTATATGTACATGCATACAGATGTGTGTGTGCATGGGTGTGTAAATAACTCTGTGTGGATGCGCCTTGCCAAACCGCTTCGATAGGATTGATCCGTATCCCCGGCCTCCGTGGATGTAACTAATTCGTGACACCTTTTGTGGTTGCTGTCAAATTGTACGTCGGAGAACATGACATGTGAAATGAAGTTCTGTAAATTCTTTTGCGGATGGAATTCTGTTACAAGTTGTCTTCGATATTAGGAAGTTCGTTGGATTTTGGAAGTTGATGTCGAGTAGAGACGGGGTTGAAGCTTGGTGATTGTAGCGAGTCAATCCATCGGGAAAGGATGAAGAGTAGCAAGTACATGTCATGCATTATATGGTACGTAGACACAAGCAAAAAATGTATAGAGTAGGCCTGATGTTTCAAGGGGGGGATATATTTGTTACAAATCTTTTAAATTCTATACAAACATATAACTTTTTGAAACTCAATGGAATCCACTTTGCTGCATATATCTCATGCTCCGCCCAATTCTTCCTCATTTATATTTTTTGTGTTTACCTTCTTTGGATTTTTGACAGTTAAAATTCATACTACCTTCATCAACTTAAGATAGAACAATACCTTGTTAGCCCACCATTTAAAGTTTTGGCCACCAAAACGAAATGACTTATTCAAGTCATTCTGTAATATCCCGAATCTAAGTTTGAACTTTTTGGTAAAATTTTAGTAGCCCTATTTATTATTTATTTTATGGGCAAATTTTACAAGTAAAAATATTTGAGTTCTTAGCGACGATTGACTTGAGTAATACTATTAGCGAAAAAAGCTGTAATGATCATTAGTTACAGATGAGAAATGGTGCAATGGAGAAACAACTGATAGAGAAGGGGTGGCTTTGAAATTTATAACTATATTTGGGCTTATTATGTTAATACAAATATATATTAAAAACAGAAAAAAGAAAAAGAGAGATATAAGCCAGAAGATGGGAAAGGAGAAAACAAAGGGCAGCTGGCTCTAGTGCGGGCGGCGCCTCTGCGATAACTGGGCAGTCCCATCGCCGGCAACTCGCGGTCACTGCCGGCCAACTCCGGTCGCGCCTACACCGAACGCTGCTACTCGGCACCTGTACGACCACCATGCCGTAACAGATGCGCAACTACCACCGCCAAGCAGCCGTGCAATTGCTGCCGCGGCCACACATTCAGTCTCCCACGAGTACTCTGGCCGGCGTCTCTACCAAATGCACCGCCCAGAGCCTCCATCAATCGCCGGCCACACTCAGTCACCGGTAATCAACTCCGGCCACCCCTTCAGCTCCGTGACCACCTTGCCGTAGCCGAGGCGCCGCTGCCACCGCCTAGACGCTGTGCAATTGCTTTCGCCGGCCACCCATTCAGTCTCTGGCGGCGCAATTTGCAGCCTACAACCGGCAGATATTCCAACGATGGGATGCCGATGAGACCAACAGACCGATGAGGATGGCACCGCACAACCAACAGTTGACCCATCACCGTGGGTCTTAAGCCAACCACCGCCGATGCCGGTCAACCTACATTGTCGGTGCCCTCGAGTGACCATCGCTCAACGCCACCGTGCGCCGCCAACGGCACTGGACACTTCAAGCGCAGCCGCCCTTCACCGTCGCCACCCTTTGGCGTGTGTACTGGCAAGAATCCCGGCGACAGGACGCCCGATCAATGAAGGTGGCCAGAGCAACCAACAGGCAAGTCGCAATTTTGGGTCCTCAACCCAATTGCCAAGCACTACCCTCTATCGTTGCGACGCTCACCGGCTGACCACCCATAGTGACTGCATAATTTTTACCGCTGCCAAATAGGTACTGGTAACACGCATATTGGGCGAATTGGGGGCTGAAATTTATTTGTGGCACTTTGTCTAAATAATGAAATGGGTTCTCGTGGTTGCTTTTGTTCTTGGTGAATGAAATGCAATGAACGAGATGGTTATTTGGGTGTATGGCGCGTGTGTGTTTGGCAGGTGTATAGGTGTGGTTAGTATCGAACGAGTGTGTGTAATGGGGCGAAATTTGTCTGTGCATATGAGAAATATGATTTGTATGGAGTTTGGTTTTAGGTATAGAGCAGTAACTACGATAGTGGCAGACTAGTTATGGGGTTATTAGAAGTTGGTTGTGGTTGGGTGGGGTGTAACATGGGTGCTTGTCAGGCATTGTTATGTAGGTGTATTTGGCATGAGAAGTAAGATTGTGTACGTTTGGAGGTGTGGGTGAGTATGTGCGAATGGAGTGTATATGGTTGTACAACAATGTGCGCGAATGTGTACTATGTACAATGTGTAGATACCAAGTGTCTGTATGTAACAGGGTACTATATGTTGCGTGCGTAATGTGGAGTGTAGCGTGGAGTTGATTTGGGTGTGGAATCGTAGCGACGATGGTGGTGGACTAGTTGCGGGGTTGTTTGAAGATGACACCAGTAGTGGTAAGTTAGTTGTGGAAGCTCGCAACTGGGTATTTGTTTTTGATAGTAGTGACTATGAAATGGGGGTTCGACGTTACGAATTCGATATTGTTGTAGTTACGATTGTGGTTTAATGATGGTGCTTGGGTGGCTAGACTGGGGCAACCGTGGTGGTGTCTATATGACAGTGTGATTTGGGTACGACAGTGTGTATAGGGTGTATTTGTGTGTAAACAATGTGTGTGTTGTGTATAGTTGGGTTACGTGGGGTAGGTGTACCCTATGCAGGTGTGTGCATTTTGGACAGGGAAGTGCATAGGTTATGACAATATATAAAAAGAGAATGTTTAGCATGAACTCTAGGAATTAACTGGGTACTACTTAACGCAAGATTTCTTGGTAGATTATTAAAATTGGGTGAATTGAGAGAAGCTCAACGACTGTGATGAAATGCCCGAGAATGACATAGTGAACTTGGCACGATTTGGACGGGTTGTGTAATGGATGGTTAGATGCGGCGCCTGAGTTATTTGAGAAAATATGCAAAATGAATTCTACATCCTCATCAACGATTACATCCTCATCAACGATGCCCTTCGGGTTATAGTGAAGTTGGGTTATGGAGATAAAAAATATGACCTTGACGGTTCTGTTGGTCAGAGGTAACAACTGAACATCGCGCCAGGTTTTGGATCGAGGAATGTGTCAGCAACAAGTAAGCGATCCTTTGATTCAACTAGTATTTTCATATATAGCGTGTATGTTATCTACTGTTAAAAAAAAGTACTGTTTATCAGCTTTGACCGTTTTAACTACGTTTAACTGCTCTGACTTAATTTGTCAAAAAGCTTTTAATGGTTTATTTTTTAAAAAAAAACCGGACCAACATGTAAATGATATGTTGCTTTGATATTGTAATGGAATTCAGATTTGAAATATTTTGGCATTTGACTTTATGGTGAATATTTAGCAGTTGGAAAGCTATTAAAAGAGGTGTGTGGATAGTTTGATGAGTGGTTATATTTACGATGAACCAAAATGTGGTTTTGTTTATTCAATTGTTGTGCCTCATATCCACAGGAGAAAATGAATTCCAAGTCCTGGTCAACACCCGTTGACGCACAATACTGTTGTATCGTGATTCGCCCTTACGTTTACAATATTATCTATCCCGGGTGGAGGAGGGATTCAGGGTCGTAGTCAATGGGACCACACGCTGACCGCAGCATATAGTTTGAGTTGAGACTGGGATGGAATTGTTTATTGTAAGGTTTTGTGCTAATGATTTTATGCCTCAGTTTGTTCCATGTACTCTATTTCGTTTTACTAGATGATTATTCTATGATTTTAGATTTCAAAGCGTCTCTATAATTTAAAATGAGTTATTTTTGGCTTGCTATAGGTCCACCTAGTTAAATCATTAGTTACTTACTGAGCACGTGAAAACTCATTTCTTACTTATCATTTCAGGTATGAAAGTATGGTGATGGTGATGAGCATAGGAAGGGAAAATTTGGTGCGGAGTTCCAGAGACTGCATTGAATGAGCTGCTAAATATTTAGATTGTTGGTTTAATTTTAATTATTGATAAATTAGAGTTTTGGCTTAAGTGATGTATTCAAATATTCAAATAAAAATATGAAAATATAATTAAGCTTGGTAGAAGTTTTAATTTTCGCTGCAGCTTATATTGATTTTAGCGAGTAAGGCCTGACAGAACTCTTGGTTGGAGTCTATTGGTTCTGCGGTCGATCACGGATCTAGCTCACGGGCATACCTGTGAGTTCAGGTCGTGACACATTCTAGTTGGCAGCAGGAGCAACGAAAGACATGGTGGAATTAGTGACCATAATCGTCTTAAATTGTTGAAATCGTTACAAGAAACTGGCAAGAACAACTCTAAAAAATAGTGTAAAAATAGCGTAAAAATAGCTGGCTGATGTGCAGATTAGGTCGTTCTCTTAAGACCATTAGCGCCCCTTCGAATTACCACCGGTGCTCAAGGTTATCGACTCGTCGTTCCGGGATATAATAGCCTAACTTTTATTGTTATTTCACTCGTAATTCTGCAAAAACAAATAAAACAGAAGTTTCACTCAATACCTTACCAAAATGTCTACAAGTTTAAGTGTTTAGAAATCAGAAAAGAGAGTTAAAGAAAAAGATTGAGTTGTGTGTTGAAAAAGTAAGGAATATGTATCCCTTTATAGGTGAAGAAAAAGAGCTGTTGAAAATAACTTCAAAAATTTGTATCACCCCCACTTATCCTTTCTTTCTTGTGCGTGCGAGTCTTAGACTCAAGTACATCTCATTAAAAGGTCAAGGAGCGTCATCTTATATGCTTCTTAAAGTTTTTTACAATGGTCAATGTGTGACAAATACTTTCTAAAAGTTTAAGTATGTAAGAAAATATTTACTTACCATTTTCAAGTAATGTAAGATTAAAACACTTATGGTTTAAATTCTAATATTTTTCTCAAAATCATCCCTTCCTTATGGTTTAAACACTTATGGTTTAAATGGCTTATAGTTCCAAATGTTTTTGTATAGTTCTCTTGTCGTTTGTTGAACGTGATTAATGAAGAGTACATCACAACAAGAGTTGGAGCTATGGTGCAGTGGTTGGTCGCTATGGATCACTCAACTCGAAATCATCCTTCACTTCGATCTCAATCCTCGATCCCTTGTCGCTTAGTAACATTCTTCCAGAGTCTCTCTCTCTCTCTCTCTCTCTCTCTCTCACTCACACACACACACACACACACACACACACACACATATATATATATATATATATATATATATATATATAAGAAAATAATTAGCAAAAGGACATGGTTGTATTTGACTCCACATCATCACGGAGCAAGAAACCACCCACCACTCATTACATGCCCTAGTGAAAAATTGTCATCATATTGTCAAGAGGTAGCGATACAAGGTTACACACTCCATGAGAAAGGGAAACTAACGTGCAGACCATCTCGCAAGCAAGAGGTTAACGAGCTGTGTACTGCGTGTACCTTGAAGACATTCCAAAAAAATGAACAACAAGTAACTTCCTACTCTTCCTTCTATTTTACCTGTACTACCAAATTGTATACCAAAAAAAAAAGTTACTAACATGAAATGTACTGTCGTTGATCCGCTCAGCAGTCCGAACCTCCTTCCTCTCTTCTTTATGATTCCCAATTCTGATACATGCATGTGAGTAACCACCGAAAAACCTCCAAATTGACAGCGATTGCTCGCACCCGTAAACAACCCCCATAGCCACCAGATATAAGGTAAATCGTCAACTACAATTAACGTTTTCTGTTGCAAGCGGTTTCAACTGATCGTTCGGTGTCGTTTTTGACGCGTTGAATTAGGGTTTGAGATTCGGGGAGCAATGTTGACGATGTTCGGGACGAAGAGCAACAGAGTGAAGGGGGTTGAGCTTCCACAACAAGAGGCCATGGATCCTGGCGAGCCTCCACAGCGGCGTGATCCAGCTCTGGGACTACCGCGTGGGGACTCTTATCGATCGCTTTGACGAGCACGACGGCCCCGTTCGCGGCGTGCATTTCCACGCGACTCAGCCGCTCTTCGTGTCCGGAGGTTTATAAAGTTTTTGCTACTCTTTTTTGTTTTTGTGTAAGCCTGTGAATCGGTTGCATTTTGTTACGAAATGTGATGGTCGAGTCCGAATGAATATTTGTAGATCGTTTGCATCATTTATCAGCGAGAATCTCTAGGATAGAATTGGAGCGCCTAAACTTTCAGTTGAACTCAAACAGTGATTAAAGAATGAATGAGCTAGGAGAGAAACAATGAGCGAGGTCAATGTTTACCTGTTAAGTTGCAAAATGTCTAACGGGATGTGAAAAGGAGGGATCATTGTACTGCATGGATCTGAGAAGTCAAAATTCTATGTTCTGCACCTAATACAAGTAGCTTTAAAACTCACGTGATCTGTCGTTGCGTTTTTGGTCTGTGTGGGAGCAGAAGGCACGCTGCTTTCGACATTCTTGTTGTGGACTAAGAACCCTTTCTAGGTTATGCCTTGTGGTGATGTTTTGTCGAATCATGAACTTGTTATCTGCATTCCTATGTTAAAAATTGTTTCATTTTTGCAAGTTTTTCCCTGGCCACATTGACTTGGTCAAAGGATTTGAGGCAGTGTTACTTAAATGCTAATATCTGCAGGAGATGATTACATGATGAAGGTGTGGAATTACAAGTTGCACAGGTGTTTGTTTACCCTTTTGGGGCATCTTGATTACATCCGCACAGTCCAGTTTCACCACGAGTCCCCCTGGATCGTTAGTTCAAGTGATGATCAAACTATTAGGATATGGAATTGGCAGTCTCGTACTTGTATTTCTGTGTTGACCGGACATAACCATTATGTGATGTGTGCTTTCTTCCATCCCATCCAAAAGAGGATCTTGTTGTATCAGCTTCCTTGGATCAGACTGTTCGGGTTTGGGATATTGGTGCCCTTAGAAAGAAAACAGCTTCCCCTGCTGATGACATCCTTCGGTTAAGTCAGATGAACACTGATTTCTTTGGTGGGGTTGATGCTGTTGTTAAATATGTCTTGGAGGGCCATGATTGCGGAGTAAATTGGGGTTCATTTCATCCCACTCTCCCACTCCTTATATCTGGAGCAGATGACCGTCAAGTGAAAACCTGGTGAAGGAATGGTATGCCTGCCAAGATCATATTAATTGCTGCCTATTTGTCCTGTTTATGCGTTCCATTTTTTTTGCACAATGTCAGGCTACTTTAACATGTAGATTGCCTTGGGAGAGGAAAATACGGATTAAAAGAAATAAGAAAAGGATAACCAAAATATTGATGAATGAGAGTATTGATTGCAATTTGGTTGTAACAAACTATTATGATAATTCATGTCGTATGTGCTGCTAGCCTGACATGACAGGTAAACATCAGGCAAAACATCTCCTGCTTCCTATTGTGGAAAGTATATTTTTCTAGCCAGTTTGAAAAATAGGACAAGGGCAATTAAATGGTTTCATTCTTATATTCCTGTTCACTTCTGTTTGGTTCTTTATGAAGTTATGATATGAGCTATATCCTTGACTTTGGGGGGTAGTGGCAGTCAAGACATATATTTGGTCAATGTGCGTGCTTGAATCCAAAACATGAAAATTTTTGCTGACATGTACAACTTTTGCTTCTCTGATGACAATGCAGCCCATTGGCATGTGTGGTGAGTTAACACGTCAACTTACCGTTAACTTTCCAGTGAGTTAACTCTATTTACACCTCTTATCTGCGGCTTGTCTCACCCACAATTATGGTCATCCTAATTAGCTTATGGCATCGTCAAAACCAGTGAGAGCCATCACGCCTCTTTTTCAGTGCAGCTTTGCCATCTTTCAGCGAATCTTTGGTCTAGCAATAATAACAAATAAAGCCTGGTGATGGTGTTAAGAACGGGCTTTAATGTAGGTACGAAACCCAATTTGCAATTGGCTTTCATTTTCTTAGATGCATATTACATTTTTATGTGTGGGTAGATGGCGGTGGTGGTAGTAGTGATTTGTTGGTGATGATGGTTGTGGTGTTGGTCAACGGCGGTTGAGGAGAAGAGGAGGAGATGACAATAGTTCAGAATTGCATTTTCTTGTTTACATAACATAGCTTGAGTCACCACTGTAAACCCTTCACCACCAAATTCGCGCAAAGTCATATTTTCTTAGAGATCTACTCATTTATCATATACCATTGATAATTTTAAGGGCAGATCTGCATCAAATCGCATCCATGACTGGCAATCATTGTGGCAACCACGGCCACCATCCAGATCTTCTAGCACAATCCTTTTTTGTTTCTAAATAATTTTTGTTTAGACATCCAGGTATTAGAATGGAACCATAATGTTATATGCACAGGAGTAGGACTATTCATGGCAAAACAGAAGGTCCAATACACCCGTGAGAGCCTGGGTCGGGAACCCATGTTCTCTTCTGTTCGTTGGCCCATGTTCTCTTCTGTTCGTTGGTAAAATGATACTCCTTCCATCCCAAATTATTTGATCAGGTTTGACTTGCACTCTTATTTAGGATATGAGTTATGTATTATGAGTTTCCCATTCTACCCAGATAGAGAGAGAGGGAGTGGGCAGGAGGGAGGATAAAAAGGGGTAAACGTGGAAAAACACCTACAAAATCTTTCTTAATTTGGAAAGTAATCAATTTCTTTGGGACAGCCTGAAATGGAAATATGATTTTTTTTTTGGGGGGGGGACAGGAGTACTGTTTTGGCTGCTTCCAAACTTGCAGCATTTTGGTGCCACATCTAGAACATGCTATTTTAGATGAGCACTTCATCTCTGAATTGATGAGCAATATCCAAGTTACGAGTGGTGGCATTACTTTCAGCAGTATCGGTAGTTTCAATAGCAGTATTTTGGTGGGACTGGGGTTTGGGTATTGTTTTAATTAGGGAACTTTTAGATGCCAGCACGCGCGCGGGGGGGGGGGGGGGGGGGGGGGGGGGAGCAGACAAGAAAGTAGGGATGTGATTCACATGGAAGTCGATGTATGCAAAGGTAGAAGCACCTCCTTGAATGTGGGTTAGTGGACTCCTTTCAAGGTTGAAGCACACCATCCCTTCTTTCTTGTCCTCCTCTTCTGGTTTCTGAGAAAATGTTTTTAATTTTGGCTTCCGTTATTGTTTTTACTGTTTGTTCTCTAGTAGTGGGGTTAAGGCTGCGCACATTAGCCTTCTGCGTACTCTGCAATAGCGGAGCCTTGTCCACCGGCTGCCATTTAGGCCTGCTCTTGTTTTGTGTCAATTTCATGCTATTGTTCTAAAGAGATTATCAACCTACACGTGTTGCGAATTTTGCTTATAAAAATTGAATTTCATGCTTCTTTCCCATTTCTTTCTTTTGCTTGCGGTGGGTGTGGGTTGACATTTTTGCTACTTAACTGTGATAGTAGTCTTTTATGCTTTTCTGTTTTGGTTGCTTGCTTCTTTATGTCTTTCTGCTTTTCGAGCAAGGACCATGCTTCAAATAGGTATTGAAATTTCTGGTTTAACTTGTAGTACCAAAGATGTTCTCTATTTTTTCACAGTAACTTGGTAAAGAACAGCAATTTCTGAAACGTCTAGCAAAAGATGCACCTATTATTGGGGAGTAGTTTCAGAGAAAGGAGCAGTTGATTAGTTTATGTTCTCAAATGTCCTTTCATTGACGACTTTTGTTATGGTTTTAGGAATTTCAGCAATGACTATCCGCATTTTTTCTTTCAGATACAAAGGCCTGGGAAGTGGATACCTTGAGAGGGAATATGAACAATGTGTCATGTGTTCTATTCCATGCGAGGCAGGACCTTATTGTTTCAAATTCAGAAGATAAAAGTATACGCATCTGGGATTCTACTAAAAGGACTGCCCTTCAAACTTTTCGCAGGGAGCAAGAGTGCAAGACAGGTTCTGGATTCTCGCATCTCATCCTGAAACGAACCTTTTCGCTGCTGGTCATGACAGTGGCATGATAGTTTTCAAGCTGAAGAGGGAACGTCCAGCTTTTTCAGTGAGCGGTGATTCTTTGTACTATGTGAAAGACCGGTTTCTGCGGTTCTTTGATTACTCAACTCAAAAGGACACTCAAGTAATACCAATCCGTAGGCCTGGTTCCATCAGCTTGAATCAAGGCGCCAAAACTCTTAGTTTTAGTCCCACTGAAGATGCTGTGTTAATCTGTTCAGACATAGTTGGGGCATCTTATGAACTCTATATCATACCCAAAGACAGTTGGGTTGAGGTGACACTGTTCACGAGTCAAAAAGTGGTGTCGGAGAATCAGCTGTTTTTGTGGCTCCAAATAGATTTGCTGTACTTGAGAAGAGCAGCAACCAAGTGCTAGTCAAGAACCTGAAAAACGAAATTGTCAAGAAGAGCGCTCTTACTGTTGCTACTGATTCGATATCTTATGCTGGTCCTAGGAATTTGCTATGCATGGCAGAGGACAGAGTGGTGATTTTTGACCTGCAATTTGGAATGGTTCTTCGGGAGCTTCAAACTTCTTTTGTGAGGTATGTTGTTTGGTCAAATGACATGGAGAGTATTGTGTTGCTCAGCAAACATTCAGTTGTCTTAGCTGATAGAAAACTTGTGCACCGCTGCACTCTTCATGAGACAATTCGTATCAAAAGTGGAGCCTGGGATGACAACGGTGTTTTCATGTACACAACGCTAACCCATATTAAATACTGTCTTCCTAATGGTGATAGTGGAATTATAAAGAAAGTTGACGTCCCGGTATACATCACCAAAATTTTTGGAAACACCATCTTTTGCTTGGACCGAGATGGGAGAAATCGTCCGATCATTATCGACTCAACTGAATATGCGTTCAAGCTGTCCCTTCTGAAGAAGAGACATGACCAGGTTATGAGCATGATTAGGAACTCAGGAGCTCTGTGGGCAAGCCATGATTGCTTATCTCCAGCAAAAAGGTTTTCCAGAAGTTGCTCTCCACTTTGTGAAGGATGAGCGAACTCGTTTCAACTTGGTGCTAGAAAGTGGGAACATCGAGATAGCTGTTGCTTCTGCTAAAGTGATCGATGAGAAAGATCACTGGTATAGATCGGGGGTGGAGGCTCTTCGCCAGGGTAATGCAGGCATCGTAGAATATGCGTACCAGAGGACAAAGAACTTTGAGAGGCTATCTTTCCTTTATCTGATAACAGGAAATTTGGATAACTTATCCAAAATGATGAAAATTGCTGAACAAAAAAGTGATGTTATGGGTCAGTTCCACAATGCCTTGTACCTGGGTGATGACCAGGAGCGTGTTAAGATTTTGGAAAATGCTGGTCATTTGCCCCTTGCATACATCACAGCCTCGGTCCATGGACTCCAGGGTGTTGGAGAACGTTAAGATTTTGGAAAATGCTGGTCATTTGCCCCTTGCATGCATCACAGCCTTGGTCCATGGACTCCAGGGTGTTGCCGAACGTCTTGCCGCTGACCTGGGAGACAATGTCCCTGTTTTACCAGAAGGTGGTTCAGCTTCTCTCCTGATGCCACTAAATCCCATTTTGTCTGGTGGAGATTGGCCCTTACTGAGGGTCACTAAAGGGATCTTCGAGGGTGGTCTTGATAGTGCAGGCAGGGGTGTGCAGGAAGAATATGAAGATGCTGCAGATGCTGATTGGGGTGAGGACCTGGATATAGTTGATGTGGTAAACATGCACAATGGAGATGTCAGTGTGGCACTGGAGGGTGAGGATGTGGATGAACAAAATGATGAGGGAGGATGGGACTATGAGGATCTTGAACTTCCACCAGATGTGGACACACCAAAGACTGCTACAAATGCCCGTTCGTCCATGTTTGTTGCTCCCCCTGCTGGTTTGCCTGTGAGCCATATCTGGGTCCAGAAATCATCTCTTGCTGCTGAACACGCTGCGGCTGGCAATTTTGACACCGCCATGCGTTTACTTAACCGACAGCTGGGGATAAGGAACTTTGCTCCCTTGAAAACGCTGTTTACTGATCTTCACATGGGCAGTCATATGTATTTACTTGGCTTTTCCTCGGCTCCAGTGATCTCAGTTGTGATTGAGAGGGGTTGGAGTGAGTCAGCAAGTCCTAATGTGCGGGGGCCACCTGCGCTTGCGTTTAATTTTTCTCCGCTGGAAGACAAGCTTGAGGCTGGCTACAAGGCCACAACTGCTGGGAAATTCACTGAAGCTTTGCATCTTTTCCTAGGTATTCTTCATACCATACCCCTCATTGTTGTTGAGTCACGAAGGGAATTGGACAAAGTCAAGGAGTTGATCACAATTGCGAAGGAGTATGTTCTGGGTTCAAGGATGGAACTTAAGAGGAGAGAGATGAAGGACAATCCAGTTCGTGAGCAAGAGCTGACAGCATACTTCACCCATTGTAACCTTCAAGTGCCTCACTTGAGACTTGCTTTGCTGAGTGCCTTGACTGTTTGCTACAAGGCAGGTAATCTGAATACAGCAGCCAACTTTGCTAGGCGACTCTTGGAGACCAATCCAACCAATGAGAACCAAACCAGAACAGCCCGTCGAGTTCTGCAGGCTGCTGCTGAGAGGAACATGAAAGATGCATCCGAGCTGAATTATGACTTCAGAAACCCTTTCGTGGTTTGCGGGGCGACATATGTTCCTATATATCGGGGCTAGAAGAACGTGTCATGCCCTTACTGAGTTCACATTTTGTTCCTTCACCGGAAGGGCAGCTTTGTGCTGTTTGTGATCTTGCCTTGATTGGATCTGATGCGTCTGGTTTGCTCTGTTCTCCTTCCCAGGTCAGATGATCATAAAGCTCATCCCAATTACTGGCTATTTTCTCCACAAACAGATAGGTAGGGATATAGAGAGTTACCGTCATTTTCTATTTATATATCATTTTCAAGTTTTGATTTTTTCATATTTCAAGTGATAAACCTTGCAAGATTTATGAGCAGTTCTTATGGTTTGTAAGAATCAAGCATGTCATGTTGAGGTGGGAAGAAATTGCTTACTGATCGGTTTGTTCAAAGTGATAAAAACTTTGAGGTGGGAATTCTCTCTTTTGCTTCACATGTTTAGACATCTTCTTCCCAGGTTTTTTTCAGAGGGAAGAGGATCTCACACCTAGTTTTTCACTCTCGCTAGTGATTTATTTAGTGAATTACAGCATTGAGACGCTGCTCTTGTAAATTGGTCGGCAGCAAAGGGGTCAAATTGAAATTAGTTGATATAATACGAGTTGGTGTGGGTATAGAGGCTCCGCACCAAAATGATGGATCCCACATCCTTTCAATGGGGTAATCTGAGATGTGTCCACTGACTATTGAAAATATCAAACGAATATGTCGTTTGATCAGACGATATAGATAAATAAATGTAACAGATTTCATAAAATGACTCATTTAACACTATTTATTGTCTTGAAATCTCCTTTCACATACCACTGGCCTGCTACATCTCCCTTTCTTTCCTTCTTTCTAGTACTCCGTATTTCATTTCATTTCTTTCTCTCTTCATCTTCTTTGTCTCACAATTCCTTTTACTTCCCATTTTTTTGTCTATTTTTTTCCCCTTTATAATCTTCTTCTTCTCGATCACCATTAGCATCAAATCTGCAGATTAAGATATGTATGAATTTGTATATATACAAATTAAGATATGACATGAGCCTCCACAGCTTTTCCTAAAAACATCTAAACTTGGCTCAACCCTGAGCTATGTTTACATGAATTTCGTTCCCAGTTCTTTCTGAAAGCCAAGTCATCAATTGCCAAAAGGAGTGAACCCTTGCCTTGCATGCATTGCAGGACGCAGCACATGACCTCCATCAATCAATCCAAATAATAAAGCCAAAGGTCCAATCCAACCTCTGGTTTCTCATCTCAACCTCAAAAACCGACATCGATGGCCACCGAGGAAACCAAAGTAAAAAAATGGAAAAGCTCCAACACTAGGCTTGAACCACAAGGGCATGTTTGGCTGTATATGGGGTTATTATATAAATTTCTTTTGGAACCCTCTTGATGCTGTTGCCATGAGAAGAAGACTTTCTGCCATGAGTGTGGGGGCAGATCGAAAGGGCTAAAGCTTCCATTAACAGTGGATCTTAGATTATTAGGACTCAAAAGGTGGTGTTGGTAGCTAGGCATGTGACACTTGCCTGAGCCCACATTATGATAACGGCCAATGCTTCAATAATAATTACGGGGGTGTAAGCTAAAAAAGAAACCTACACCCTCTCTATAAATCTCGGTCTAGCAGTTTGATGATAATTGTATGCCTGCCGTATAAAATTGTACATTTACCTTCGTGTTGGCACATGGAGGACCAGTGGGACCCACACCGAGTGGGATTGTCACCATGCAGTGCCCTCCCCGTTGGTCCCGTCTTGTTGTGAGTTCAAAGAGGTCGTGGCCGCGTCCGTACGACTCTCTCGACGTTAGAGAACAGAACTTCGCTTGTTAGGATTGCAAGCTTCCGATTAACGAGAATATTTAACCTGGAGACACCTTAGAAATCAGTGTAAAACTAAGTGAACCCCGTCCGTACAAACCCAAGGTTTTTTTTTTTTTTTTTCTTTCTTTCTTCCAAATCTGTGGTTGTGACAGTGGGTTTGATGGTTCAAAAGAAACACAACTTATACACATTTTGTTTTTTCTGTGGCAAGCGCAAGAGATTAATAGGTGGTTAAGAAAGTTTTTTTTTCCTTCCTTAACTTTTTGAGTTCAAATCTTAGAGTCAACAACCAGGATAATAATACTCAAGATGCATTGGACCGACATAGGTAGTACGTCCTTAAGATCAATTTTAAAAAGGGAACTCAGCTCGATGGATAATAAAATTGGTTCGAGTATTGCCCTCATCGTCCAAATAAAAACAAAGCGGTTTTTAGTGATGGTGGAGAAAATGATACTCAAACTTTTGTGAAAGTTGAATTTTGTCATACACGATAAATGGAGAGATGCTGCTATGCATTTTTTCTTTGATAAAGATGAGAATAGCATTGAAATTAAAGCGCTTTGTAGTGATTACAAGATTTTGCCAAACGGCTGAAAAGGTCACGACATTTTCGTGACTCTGCGTACACAAGAAAATAAACAACTAACCTATAGGCCGTATACTAATTACAATTAAACTGAAGCAGAGCATATCCTACACTTCAGCTTAATTACATTTAAACTAACCTATAGGCTGCTATGCATTAGTTTCGTCAATTATATGATTTATTTATTTCTAATTAGCACCTCAAACCCGTGGTTTAAATATCATGGATAGACGAGTTCTAATCTTTGCTTGAAGTATGGTGTTGGTATGGTTCAGATTAGTTCGTTATGGGTTCCAATTACAAGTATACGCTTATATTATTTCCTCAATTGACGAAGCCATGCAACAGCTGATGCATTAACACTAGCTATAGATTGATTATCATGACATCTTTGCTTACACATCATCATACTTGTTGCTCATTTTCGAGTTGCTTGTGCATATGCAAACTAGTTAAAACAGGAGCGAGACTCTTAATCATCTTTTGTGTAACATAGCTACCAGCAGGCGGGAGGTGCGTTCTATGCATATCGCCTAAGGGACATCTTGTACGTTGGATCTTTCCTTAACAATGGCTTCTTTTGTTTTGAATTTAGGTCAGAGTGTGAGGGAGGAATGGTTTGCAGATGTAAAGCGTGCCTTGCTGCCCTGACAAGAACCATTGTTTACTGTGCCTTAGTGGTGTTTTGCTCATAAGTTACTGTAACTTGTTTTTAGCTTTACTCTGTCTTTCATTTTGGCTTGTAAGTTTGATATCAACATATAGATTATGCGGTTTCTATCGTAATATACATTTCTTCGTTCTCTCACAAAAGAAAAAAAAATCATGGATAGAATTTAATTTTTTTGTTATTGTATCATTTCACCCACCTTTTCTTTGGTGTGAACTTTGTGATGGAGAATGAAAATAAATGGAAAATTTGTCACCAAAAAGTACAGAGTTGGGGGGCCCAAAAACACACTCAATATGGACCGGAGAAAGAGGTTTCGGCTTTAAACATGTGCCAGTTGACATCAGTAATAATCAGCTAATGGGTGACTGATGGTGACTCCGCGGCTCTTTTGCTAAATGATACCACCACTTGTAATTAGCAAATAACAAGCTCGTTTCCTCGTTCGACAAAAGCATGTAGAGTAGGTAGGTATCTTCTACTGGCATCCACAGATTCATCTCTAGGTCCGACTCAATGAGCCCATTATTTTGTCTCTAATTTGTACATTATTATCTAACAAAATGTACCGCAAGACCCGCCGCGGATGGAGCTGGTAGGAATCGACAAAAGATGTGCATAGATTACAAGAGAAACTGCATACTACGTTACCTCAACTTGAATAAAGTTGTATTTCACGTTATATTGGCACTCGCAAAATGACTAAGATCCCGTGTATTATTAACTTATGGGCGGAATTCTTCACTGCAAGAGATGCTTTAGAGTATCGTTAACCATTATAGAAGTGTCAATCGGACTGCCTTGGCTTACGAACATAACAAAATAACGTAAAAGGCAATGTATTGCATGAAGGTATTTTGCATTATTCATAAAGACAATTTGAATGCATGAGCCATTTTTCACGGTATTGCATTTAAAAGACAAAATGTTACCTATTTAACGACGAAATGAGGTGACGTGGAATAACATTTTTTTTTTGTCATGCCTTATCTCTCCATTTGCCCCTTCGCAAGAATATAGATTTTCTTTTTTTGGGTAAAGGTCCTTATTTCATTAAAGAGAGTCAACCGGTAATTACAAACTAATTGACACTCAGTCCCAAATTTAACGAAGCTTTAAAAAGCTTCAACATGTTTCCAACAATATCTAGAATTTCAACAAGGCAGCAATATACTATCTTGAGGACTCTACACACGGAAGCATACAACATTACGCCATCAGCATCATATAATTTGCGAATGAATTGACAACGATGCCATTGAAACAAGAATTTAGATTGTTGCTTGTTTACTTTCGATACGCGAGTGAATTATTTTGTTGACAGAAGTTGCATCGCTACTCAATTTACTTTCTTTACTTACTCCTTTCAAGATTTATGTGACAGAGATGATATATATTATGTCGGTCAAAACAACGCGTGACAAGATCGTCACCGTTCAATATTTCAACTCAGTTAGCGCGAATACCATGCAAGCATGAATTACCTTCTCCTAATATCCAACATTTGCCCAACATACATCCTTGTCCAACAAGAGCTGATCTCTGCTGCTTTTATTTAAGAACAGAAGAACTGAAATGAAGCTTGCCTGCCGTTTACAAAGGAGAGTCAACCTTGGGTAAAAAGAAATGAAAGCACAGGGCTCGAGGGATCGGAGATTGACAGGGACATAATTATTGGGACTCGCACTCTTCCATTCTCCCACTTACCCCCTTTCTCTTTCTCTTTCTCTTTCTCACTCTCTCTACGTACTCGCATTCATCATCCATATATCTACCAAATCCCGAAATCTTCTTTTCAGTATCATTTCTTCTTCAATTCTGATCAGATTCCTGTGAGAAGCCCCTGTGTTGTGCCTTTTCTTCTTCAGTTCTGATCAGATTTCTGTGAGAATCCCGCATATTATGCCTTTTTCTTTCAGTACAAAGTACAGTCTACACCATTAACCAAAGCCGAATTTGGTAGTTAGCATAGGCTAGGGTAGAACATTTTCTTTTTATTGAATAAGTTTTCACTATATTAATCTCCATTTTATGGTAATGAAAATTTGACCTCTTCACATATGTTTTTAAACTACTAATAGCCTTGTTTTTTTCGTTCTTGATATGCATTCCTGTGTGTTGAATTTAGCATCTCTAGCAAGCGAGGTCAGGATTTTTTTTTCTTTTCTTTTTTTGATAGACAAACGGTGACGTAGTTAAAAAAAAAACTATTCACGTGAAGGCGGGTGAAAATGGCATCGCTTTTAATTCTTAGGATACTTGTGCTATGTTTAATTAGTCTTTCATTGTTGTTTTTACTTTTTAAATTTTATAAAGATACTTTTTTTTTCCTAGAAGATAAGCATAACCTTTGTTGCTAACCAATTTTGAAAACATTAAATACTAAAACAAGTTTAGTAAGTATTCTAAAAATTACTAGAAATGTAATATGTTTTTGCCTACCGTTTATCAACATATTTTCAATGTCCAGATAACGGAAAAGATTTTCAAGGTTAATGATATATTTGCATTGAATTGTATTTGATAACGCAATTAAGTACTTAAAGTTCTCAATGATTTTCAATTAAGTGCGTTTGATAACGCAAAACCTTGTATCACATAAAAAAAATTAATACCTACAAAAAAATAGACTAAAATTTTAAGCCAGGGGTGACATACTTAATGCTGATCACTTAATTTTAAGTGAGATTGTTAAAAGTTATTTAACATATTTTTACATAAAATAATATTTATCACCACGATGCCGCCTTTGCTGGCAACACCGCCTCCACCACAACAATATAACCACCACCACAACCATTATTTCCTTTTACTGCTACCACCACAAGGACACCACCACCTCCACCATACTGTCAATATTGTCATCACGTACATTTTCGTCAAAATCATCTAAAGATCCATCACACTACAGCCGCTGCCATGATCGCCATGTTGCCGCCTATCGCTATCATCACAATAATCAATACCACGTCTTCACGCACTAGTACCGCCACCATTGACAACTTTTTGCCGCCGCTACTGCCACCTCCACCACCATTACTACTCCATTGTCACTGCCACCACCACCACCAACACTATTTTAGCCCCATAAAAAAGTTATAAAGTTTTATAAACAAATGCATAATTTTAGTAAAAATTGATAAATTTGTAAATAAAATAATTTTCAGACATCGGCTTTTGATTACCAAACAAGTTAACTTATTTTTCAGTAAAAATTCAGTCTTTTGGAGTTTTCAGTTTTACGAATTCAGTACTTAACTTTTTCAACACTTAAATTTCAGTTTTATCAAACTATCTTAGACTTATAGTACGCTGAAAAAAGGAAAGTGAGTGTTTTTTGGAAATTGGATAGGCAAAAACAACAAAACGGCTATGCACACAGTCTTACGTTTTTCACGCTAGCAAGTAGTAACACAAAAAGGCACGGTGGGCAATTGCCTAAGTCATATGCGTTGCAGCAGTTAAAATTGGAGTTAAGGTGTAGTTTTGACACTACAAATCGGACAACATAGTAATTTTCAAGTTAAATGTAGGGCTTTTCTAGTCTAAAATTGCGCTAGCAACGCTTCTTATAAAGAAAACAATGTTCTTATAGCAAAGGATTCATATCATTGCATGTCAATTATGTCTCGAGAGGTGAAATTGATTCTAGCTTTTCTAACCTTAGAATCGAGCAATAAAAGGAAAATTCTAATCGAGGAGTAAAACACGATTGCTAGTTAAGTTAGTATCAACCCGCGATCAAAAGCTCTTATTTATTTATTTATTTATTTTTGCGAGTAGATTACGACAAAATTTAAGAAAATAAAAAGACTTGGTCGCGAAGGAAACAAATGAATCCTGATCAGACTATAGCCATCAAGAGATGCTGTCTCAGCAGACCGTTTTACTAGCTAATAAAAAAGTAAATAAAAGCAGATTCAGTAGCGACACGACCTTGTTAGCTCCTAAATCAGTAGATTAGGTCTGCATGATCATTAGTGGTCATATAATAAGCAACCGAAAAATTATTACAAAATAAAGGAGAGTCAAACAATAAAAGAAAGCCAGGAGATTTAACCTCGGGCCCCTAAAAATGTATACTTTTTAGTGATTATAATAATTGTTGCCGTTCACCTTTTATGGTCTTTAAGAAAATTGAAGAAGAGAAAAAAAAAAAAACGAAATTTGTGAAGGGCTTTGGTACAGTACGGCTAAGATTTGGGCCGCCATTGCGCCCATACCTGTTTATATAATACTATAGTTAACCAAAATCAATTATGGCCACTAATTTCGGGCTTCACTATAGAGTAGGTTTCACTCATTTTTTTTTTTAGCTTAAGTAAATATAATGGATTTTTTTTTTCGGTTTTGAAACAATTGAAATTATAATTTTAGAGTCCATTGGCATGAAGATTCGAATTTAGAAACTTGAGGTTGCTCATTAAGAGTCTTTGTCACTTCACCACCCCTCTGGGTTATTATTATGGACTGTTAGTTCGGATCATTTGGTCTGTTGGCTCAAGGGAGCTGAAGCAATGTGAGGGAGAATAGGAAAGCATGAGCTTATTGTGCTATATATTAAACGGTTTTAGATGGTCGTAACTTTTGATTCCGAACTACTTTATATCTTACCCCTAGTGTTAACAAAGAGTACGATTTACTACATAGGACACGTGTAGAGTGCTATCATTTTAAAAGTTTAAATGAAAATTGTTCTTTCAAATGTGGTTGTATTTCTTGATTTATGTGTTTAGAGAATGAATCTATTGAATGTTTGCTTTTTAACCTATTTTGATAGTCAAAGTTGAACATCAAATCATGAAAAAGATAAGGGTGCCTTTGTTAGAACTTTTCTTAAATCCTTATAGAGCACACTACACGACTAGGTATGCTAAGTTATGCCTTAGAGGTTCGTTTAAAAGTTGAAATTATACATTACAAGAAAATTCACTTTTAGCGACGGACAATTCCGTCGCTAAAAGTGGATAATCCGTTGATAAAGACTTTTAGCGACGGACTGTCCGTCGCTAAAAGTCAGTTGTTAAAAACCCCGTCACTAAAAGATTAGCGACAGATTTTGGTGATCTGTCGGCAAAATTTATACTTTTAGTGATAGATATAATTACTTTTAGCGATGGAATTTTCCGTCGCTAAAAGTATTTTATATATTTTTCAATTTTTTAATTTCTGAATAAAAATCTTTTAGCGACAGAATTTTCGTCACTAAAAGTCCGTCTCAAAAGTATTTAACGACATTAATTCCGTCGCTAAAAGTCTCTTTAAATCATTGACCAACATATTTTTAACAACACAATTTCGTTGCTAAAATCCCGTCTATAAAAATATTTACCATTTTGTAGAAGAACTTTTAGCGACGGAATTCCGTCGCTAAAACCCGAAAGGCTGTTTTTTCTATTTTTATTAATTTTTAAAATGCCAAATATGTTTTAGACAATGACTTCTTATCAACTAATCCAAAAATAATTTAATTATTTAAACTAGGATTCATCTTTACCAAATTCCAAGTAAAACAAATGAAAAACAACACCTCACAGCTTCCCTTTTCCCTGCACTTTTGTCACATTCTGCAACCACAACACACACACTATAAAACATATACACCACACAAATACACTACCCAAGCACTCACAAGACCATGATGTCGGGCAGTACCATTATCTCCCCCAATTACACCTTCTTACACAACACACAGTCACATACACACACACCAAACACACGCACCGCACTCTCAAACACGCGCACACTTAGACACAGATTCACACAGCTACCTACGTATATAACCTACACAACCCGTACACTTACACAATACACAGAAATACACTTACGGCTAGAATATTACCGACTGCACTTTCGATAATACACAAAAAACTCATATATCTTAGCTTTTTTAGTGAACATAAAAATAATCCACAGTAGAAATGCTAGGTATTGGAAGTAGATAAAACAGCAGAAGTCACGAATAATACTTGAAGATACGAATCAGTGTAAGATGGAGGCATCAACTTGATTTGAATCCACGATATCTTAGGCGTCAACTCGAACCTTAACTTTAATGCAAGGATAAAATCTAAGTTACAAAAAGAGAGAGGAATCGTAGATCTATGCTAGATCTGGCCGGTGTTGGTGAGGGCGGCTGATCGCCGTTCGTGACCGGTAACTGAGGCGCCGTGACTGCCGTGACCGGTGAGTGAGGCGCCGAAAGTGACTGTGAGCATCACTTCGTCCGGTTCGCTACTTTGTCCGGCTCGTAGATCTAGGCTAGATCTGGCCGGAGTTGGACTTCGTGAGGGCCTTCGACAATCATCTGTGACCGGTTAGTCGGTCAAGCGTGGCTCCGCCCCTGGTGGCCGGTGACAGTGGAGATCAGCGGGGCAGAGGTGCATGGGGCTGTAGCAGCCGGGCTTGCACGGCTATTACGCTGACGGGGCATGCCTAGCTGTTGACGTTGGCGGGGCTGTGGTGGCATGGGGGTGAGGCAAGGGGTCCTGTAGAGAGAGAAAGAGGCATAGAGAAAATAGGAAGAGAAGGTTGTACAGCGGCTGGAAGAAAAGAATGCAACTAAGGTTTGTGTGTATTTAAGTAACTTTGACCAACGGAATAAATCCGTCTCTAAAAGTCCGTCGCTAAAAGTAATTTTAAAAAAAAGTTTTTCAAAAAATGAAAAAATTTTAAAATTCAAATTAGCGACGGATTTACCGTCGATAAAAATCTTTCGGTAAAAGTTCGTCGCTGAAGATAGTTACCGACGAAAAATTCCATCAGTAAAAATATTTAGCGACGGACTTTTATCGACGGTAAATCCGTCGCTAAAAGAACTTTTCAGCTACGAAAATTGGTCCGTTGCTAAAAAACCGTCGCTAAAAACTGTTTTCCTTGTAGTGATATGAGTACCGGCCATTTTTACAATATGATTATTATTAGGTTTATTTTGTTCGTTTATTGTTATTCTTATGTGATCTATTTTGAAAGAGAATGGTTATATCCTCGTGCGTTGCTAGAAAGTTCATCGTAGATAGATTATTCTCATTTTAGATCTTAATAAATATACGAGAATGTGAAAATAGACGTATTCGCTTTCTAAAAATCAGGACCGTAGTCGTGCACATAATTATCCGTTCCACATGCACCACCAGCCATTGCCTAAGGTGGATAAAAGGGTAACCTTACATCTCAGATATATTTGGTTATACAAATAAATTACATGTTGCCACCTTTACAATTTTGCATGTAGAAGCTTAATTTAATCTTAAACTGACTGACACTAAACAATCTTGTGCAAAAATAAAAATTTGATTACATTTAGCTGTCATGGACCTGCCTAGCTCCTTGTTTGTTACTACAAGTTCCATATAATATCAAAACAGAGGTGTTGACCTCTAAACAGAACTACTAGTGGTATAGTATTTTCCACATCCGTAGACTCTACCTACATATGTTAAACAAAGGCCTCTTTTTTAAATAAGTCAAGCTTAAAATGATTACAGAAAGAATTACACGGGAATACGAGGAGCTTAACGGAAAAAATACATCACTTTTGTGCTCACGAGACAATTATTTCCCTCGTAAACATACAAAAAAAACGATTGATTAATAATTAATTACCGCAAGACCCCAAAAGAAGCAAAGAATCCATCCCTCACAGAAACCCTCAAAACCGTCGGATTAATGGATAATGGTGCAGGATTGATTGGGCGGTCACGAAGGATGAAGTGAAAGCGCAGGTGACTGAGCTGTTTTCCTCTTTTGGATTTTTGATTGGTTTTATTTTATTTTAAAAAATCATTTGGAAAAACGATCTTAATTATAGGAGAGCGGTCAGAAGAAAAGTAGAGCGTGTTTTCCGGTGCAAGGACGAATAAACAAAAGCTGGTACCCGCCACGTGGGCTGGGCTGGAGCCGCTGGATTGATATGCAAGCGGCTGTGATCAAATCTTTCTCGATGGGATTTAATTGCAACTGCAAGAGAACTGTAGATGAAGTGTTGTGTGTGTGTTTGAGAGAGAGAGAGAGAGAGAGAGAGAGAGAGAGAGAGAGTGAGTGAGGAGGGAGGGAGGGAGGGAGAGAGAGAGAGAGAGAGAGAGAGAGAGAGAGAGAGAGGGAGTGAAGGGGGGAGATTTTATTAATTTTGGGGTTGTCTTAAATTGAGGTTTGCAGCAGAGCAGAGGAGTTGAGGTTTGTGCAGTGGGGCGATGGCGGCGTTGGCAGAGTGCGTGAATTTAATGCAGCAAAACAACAACGTCAACAGCAGAGAATTCAAGTGAAGGGGTCAAGAGAGAAGATTTTCGTTACCCTAAAAAAATTCCTACTAAAAATTTTGTCCTGCGGAGGAAGCTGCAAAGCCCAAGATACACACACACACACACACACACACATTCACCCCTCTTTCCAGAAACCCACAAATTTCAAGCCTCAGATCTCTCCATTTCTTGACACCCCATCTCTTCTTTCGTGAAACAGGCTATGGATTTTCACTCACAATTGATGAGGTTGGTGAAGTCTGGAGAATACAGGCGCGGGAGAAAATGTCTGGGTTCTTCTCACTAGGAGGAGGTGGGAAGCAGCAACACCAAGACCAGGATCAGCAAGATATTAATCCAGCGAGCAGTTTGTATTTGTTCAAAAACGAGGAGATCTACAACAAGGGCTTCGAGCTATGGCAGCAGTACTACCAGCTGCATCAACAAAGGCTTCAGCAGCATCAAGTGCAGGATCGTGTGGATCGGGTGGACGATTCTAGTGGCACAAAGCTGGTAATCGGTAGTAGTAGTAACAGCGATGAGTACATGTACAGATCGGGGTTTGGGATGATGAGGCCGAGCGGAGGAAGCCCAGGAATGAACTGTCAGGACTGCGGGAACCAAGCCAAGAAAGACTGCGTGCACATGCGGTGCAGGACTTGCTGCAAGAGCCGAGGGTTTCACTGCCAAACCCACGTCAAGAGCACTTGGGTTCCTGCTGCCAAACGCCGCGACCGGCAACAACAGCTCGCTTCTCTAGTCGTGCATCCGCACCACCAATCTACTGAACACCATCAACAGCAGCAACAGCAAAATCAACAACATCTCGGTTTATTGATGATGAGGGGAGCAGGAGAGAATCCCAAAAGGCAAAGGGAAAATTCATCTCTTGCTCGTTTGCCCCCTCACTCTTCAGGTATAGTATGTGAATGGAACATTAAATGGCCATCTCTTACTGTTTGATGGGGGTTTTATAGCTTGAAATTTCCAAGATATATAGGTATTGCCGTATTGAAAGAAGAGAATGCTATATAGCTTAGCTAGAGAAAAGAAAAATCTATGGAAGAGATGGAAGGGATATATGGATAGTTACATACAGAGACTCAAAAAACTGGACAAAATATCGTTTGCGTGTGATAGTGAAGTCCACCCTTCGCACCTCCATTATCACTCATCTGCTTTCTTCCTTTTCTCCACAATTTCTTCTTTTGCCACTGTTGCGGAGTAAGACTGACGAGAACTTTGACAATTTTTTAGTTTTACTTTTCGACTTCCATACATTTCTTTCTGGTTTAAATTTTTTGACTTGGTTTTTGGGTTGCTTGTCTACTAGGGTTAGAGTTGGGTAACTTTCCAGCAGAAGTGAGTTCACCGGCGATGTTCCGCTGTGTGAAAGTGAGCGCAATGGATGATGCGGACGAGCAGTATGCTTATCAGACCGCTGTCAATATTGGTGGCCATGTCTTCAAGGGAATTCTCTACGACCAAGGCCCCGAAAGCCGTTACAACACTAGTACAGCGGGTGGCGGTGAGAGCTCGTCTCAACAACCACTTAATCTCATTACAGCGGTCACCACCTCGGCGGCGGCCACCACCAGTAACAACCCCGCTGTCAATTTGTTTGACCCTTCTTCTCTATATCCAGCTCCACTCAATGCTTTCATGGCTGGTACGCAATTCTTTCCACCACCAAGACCTTGAAATTGTACTTCCTAGATCTTCACATTCCCTCTAGAACTAGCTTCTTCTAATGTTAAGCTCCTTTGATCGAACAAAGTCTTCATTTGCCTGCCCTACATATTTTTTTAGATTAAGCTTATGTTGATTTTATCCTAGTTTATTAGTAGACAATGAACTAGAAACTGAAAGACATCAGGATAAAGAAGTGAATGTATCAAAACATAGGCCACCTATGGTGATTTTGTTCGATAATCAATTCTGATTTTGCTTAATTTTTGGTTAATATCATCTGACGATTTCCCTTTTTGTTGTGCCTTTGTATTGTGCGACATATGGATGCGTGCACCTGCATAGAATGTGTTGTTATATCATTCTTTATGGGTTTTTCTACTCTGGGTTTGATTTTGAATTCCCTTTCTGGTTGGTTTTGAACTCGAAGCTGCTTTTTCCCGTTTACCCGTTTTCTTGCCGGACATTAATGGGACGAGACTGCTAGGTTTCGTGCTTGGCTAAGCCAGTGGCTTTTTATATACTTCTCCCTTTAATTTCCTTGCTCTTTTCTTCGGCCACAAAAATGACGTCGAAGTTGAGAAACCCTTCTTATCGACGTTGTGTGAGTATCCTTACGCTTGAGTGTGTCTAAACGCACTGGACTAAGGTATGTCCGCTTCCTTTTCGGAAAATTATCACACCGGCGGTCCACTCTGCAAGTCTTCCATGCATTGGCAAATGTCACCTTGCCATCGAGTCTTAATGAGGAGACCCCCCTTACTTTCCCTTTTAGACTAATACATGCATAATAATTATGACTACATTGGTATCAGCTGAATATTAAAGTGCTCCCCTACGCAAAGAAAGGGCAGTTGAAGTAGACATGCATGGATGGTGGATGTGACAAAGGAAGGATGGAAGCCTTAACTCTTAACGTATAATGCTCCTGCAAGTGTCTGCATGTGATGCGCGTTATATGGGAACATATGCTTGATATAGGCTACGCTACGTTGCATATCATATGAGAAGATTAAAGTGCTTTCCTAGGCTACTAGATTTGGTACATGAGAAAGAAACGAAAAACCTTAAGAAGCTTTCCATACTATTGATAGTTTTGATCCCGTAGCAAGTACTACTGTCGACAACCGATTAGGACAATACACTCTTAATGGTAGACATACTTTGTTTGAGAGAGGCTAAATTCTACTTGCTGTATAAACATTGACTTTAGGGTAACGATAGGCAATCAGGGAAGGTGATGCAATTTTTGCACCCTTTTGCTTGCTAAAAATGAAGTCTATAAATAATAACATTCAAGCGGTCTGAAATTAGCCTGTGTTTCTTAATTTTTTTAATATAATTTTTGACAACATAATTATGAAATGGTAGTTAATTTCTTGTTCTCCTAGGTAGTAGGTACCTACCTTACCAGTTCTTGAGACAAATTTCAAGTAAGGCCAGTTTGGTTACTTTAGTTAGATGCGGCATGAAGGAACAAAAATGGCTCTTGGAAGAGCTTTAGACCATATGCCTATTCCGCGTGAGAGCATTGACAATGTAAAAATAATGTGGAGTTTCTTGATTGCAAAAGTATGAGAGTAACCCTTAACAGATGCATTAGATATGAGCTCATATATGATAAAGGAACTATTTAGTTTCTTTTCTCTTTCAAAACCCATTAAAGCCAGAGTACGGGGCTTTAAGGGCAATAAGGTTTATGTACAAAAGTAAAAGGAAATTTCTACTGATCAGCGAGAACTCGCCATTTTTGTTGTATTGGTGAAAAGTATTGTGCCTATGATTTGCTGAGTGCATGGAGGTGAGATATGCACGCAGAGGAAATGATAGATTGTTGAACTAGCTATAGGGTGTACACCAACACACTTCACCGGGACTAGCATTCTTACACAGCTCGTTTCAGTCAAATTACAGTCTCTCGTGTGTGGATCGAATGATTGTGGTAAAATGGCTCGTGAGTTCCTTTAAGGTTTCTTCGGAGGTCGTGACTCCTGTACTTGTCTCTGTCTACAAAGATTGAACATAGTTCCATCTCACTTTGCTGGTCAATGTCAAGAACGTGTTCTCTTTCCTTCAGATAAATACATTGCGATTTCTTTAACATTATTATCGCGACAAAATTCCATTGCAACTCTTGAAATTTCTTGAACGCTACATATTTCAAGATGCTAGTGAGTGTGCCAAATTCAGTGTATATTATTACTTGCCAGCTTTTGCATCAGTTTCCCCCGGATAAATCAACTCAGTAGAAGAAGAGAAAAAATGTTCAAGTTTTTACCCTTTCTTGTGGTCCTCACTGCCGAGACCAAATGATGCATGTATACTTGAAAGGAAAAAAGAAGGTTTCAAGTCTCTAGTTAGCTTGTATTTACATTGCTTGTACCAGCATGCAAGACATCATACCTTACCATTCAGGTTCTTTACTCTGAAATTGCTTAGACCCCATAATAATGAGACATGCCAACCAAATAAAAACAGGCAAAAAAGGTAAATTTGGTGAAAAGAAATAAGTAGTTTTGTTAAAAAAGAGGCCAGTTTGCAGCATGTTTTACATGAGAACGCTTACCAAGTTGTATAAATTTTCTTACAACGTGTTACCGTCATTGTAGCTATTTTTTTACAACTCAATTGGCAGTCAAAAAATTTTCTTCAAAGATGAAACTTAGGAGAAGTTAGCTATTCTTTTACAACTCGATTGGCAGTCAAAAAAATTTCTTCAAAGATGAAACTTAGGAGAAGACTGAGAGCTTCTCTGCATCGAGATAATGTAGGTTAATACTCAGTGGTCAACATATATTTTGGATTCCTGCGAGAAACGGCTTTGTCAACATGATATGTTGATTCATCAGCCTAGTTAGTACTTAGTACCGTTGAGGGGATATATAGGAGTAGATTCCTAAACTCTACCGAGTCACATCGTTGTGCTGCATCTTGAAAACATATTGACCATTGCCTTTCTCCTGTAGTTTTCACTTTCTTACTATGGAGTGTGTGGCTTGCCAATTTATGCGCCTGGATTTAGGGTACAAGTTGATCAAGAAACACCTAAAAATTAAAGTAAGTACACCCGATTCGTTCCATCAATGATTACGACTCAAGTCATGGCGTTTGATTAGGCTCTTAATTAAACAGGAAGAGAATTGGTAAATCATCAGCTAGTTGGTCACCATATATGTCATCTCATAACGAAGATACTTTAATTATTAGTACGGAAAACATAGCTCAAGGGTTCCACCTGGTTTGATCATGAAATGCTGATTTCACGGGTTTCCTCACAAGATTATAAGTTGCTCCTA
The DNA here is from genome assembly GCA_033070095.1 of Escallonia herrerae. Taxonomy (NCBI): domain Eukaryota; kingdom Viridiplantae; phylum Streptophyta; class Magnoliopsida; order Escalloniales; family Escalloniaceae; genus Escallonia; species Escallonia herrerae. The sequence continues at coordinate 38,915 of JAVXUP010002559.1, read as the reverse complement.
CTTCAAAAAAACAATTATATGAAGTACTTAGTATGGTATGAGCACAACCAAGCACAACCCACCAATTAGGATTTGTGGGGCTATCCAAGGGTAGAAATTATAATCTCCTTGTGTGTTGTGTTGTGTTGTGTGGTGTGGTGTGGTGTGGTGTGGTGTGGTGTCGTGGGGTGGGGTGGGGTGGGGTGGGGTGGGGTGGGGGGGAGTCTTTATCGTTGTTACTGTTGTTAACATTTTTTGATTGAAAGAAAGAATCAATTGTCCGTAACTTTGACTTCCCTATCTATAAAAAAGAAGCATGTTATAATTAGGGTCACTATTTAATACGTTAAATGCAGAATAAATTGTTCAATTTGACTACTACTCATTTAATTTTACTATTTATAATGATTTATTTAACTTGGTAAGATTAGCAACAACAAATTACTAATTTTGCATGAAAGACGCTTAACTCTTATTGTATAATGTATACCTAATGTGATTATTAATTGTATGAGTACAATAGTCACGTATAAGTTAACATACTATAAGAATTTAAACTAATAAAAAAGAACTAACCTTGATTAATTTGTGTATTTTCGTCATCTGAAGATTTGGAATTTGGAAGAATAAAGGTAGAGCAAAAAAATGAGAAAGAAGAAGAATATGACAGCTAGTGATACAAAGAGTAAAAAATATAACAAAACAAAATCGTAATTAATTAATGTTATGATGTAATAGCATTTTCGTAAATACGTTAAATATGAATATCAATTATTTAGAGAACTAAAAAAAAAGATTACCCAAAAGTTGGGGGATGCCGTGACCCCCACATGTAAGAGTTCCACCCCGGGGGTTATCATATCGACTCTTGAAGTGCTGATCACTATCGTACGAAGTCCAGTAATAGACTTACCATTAACTATCACGGGCACCTTTAACGTGATTCTTATATTGTTTCAACAAAAACAAAAAAAACTTCAATGTTGTAGGAGCAACTTGGCACTTAAATTTTATTTCTTTTTCTTTTGATGCTGAAATTTGATACGTCGTTTCTTTGTGACTGACATTAATGTATTCTAAAGGGCAGTATTGATCATGAATTTTGTCAAAGGAAACACTGCTTTGCACACTTGTGCACCGTGAACGTGAATCGATTTTTTGCTTTTAAGTAAAAATAGTATCCTGAAATATCTGCTCTTGGTTTCCCTCTCCTATCAGTAACTAAGGCCTGTAACTACGGAGCTGTCAAATACATTCCATAGCTTGAACAATGGAGATTGTAAGGGAGATGTTTACCTAAGGGTAAATTACTTCTGTTGAACAGTGGAGAGACCTAACTCTTCCGAAGCAATAGGTCTCTTGTAGGGCGTGGAATGTTTCAGCATGGGCAGGCCTTAGGGCAGTCTCGTGAAAATCTACGGTCGATCTTCTGCTCTTGGCTTCCTTATTGTGCTGCAAGTGTGGTCCAAAATCCCTGCTTTGTCCACAATAATTCTCCCCTCCCGCAGTCTGCATGGGGGCTAATCCTGTTGTGTTTTCCGATGTCAATTGCTCGTCCAGCCTGTTGCATGCATGGTACTCACTGACTCCTAGTCTCCTACTGCTCTACTGTAAGATAGTTGTTGCCTTGTGGCCAGGAAGTTCTGGTGCTTCAGCTTAAGTTCATGAGACATTGGGTTTTCTTGTTTGCTAATGACATTTGATCACTACCTTGTTCCAAAAGTTAATTGCACATGGAGATTTTTCTTTTTTTTAAAAGCCAAAACCCAGAAGCGAAAGCCACTAGTAAGACTACTCGTTACTACGTCAATTTCTCTCCGAACGTCAAGCCCTCACAAGTAACTTGTTTCAGCAAGATGCCTTAGAGGCGGCCGTTTGTAATTGATTTTGAGAAACATATTTCAGTTTAAATCTGAATCAGTTTTTAAAATCAGATTTAATCTACTTTAAGCAGAATCAGTTTGCTGTTTGGCAAAATTAGTTGTGAACTAACATAAAGTTACGAAAAGTATTTGGGTATAAAGTGATTAAATCAGTTTTGATATGGCAAAATGACCATAAAAGACACTACATAAAAAAAATTTTAATATCCATTTAGTGAAGTAATATTAACATAACTTTTATTTGAAAATAACTACAATATACAAAATAAAAAATATTAAAAAAGCTATTTTCAACTACTTACAGAAGTTGTCACTTCTTATTCTGAATTAAAGGTAAAAGAGTGTACATAAAATGATAGGGAAGAAGAAGGCGGCTGTTGATAAACTGTTGTGCTTTGTGTGTGTGTGCGCGCGTGCGTAGAAGAGAATATAACTCTAGAAGCTAATTAAACGTCACACCCAATAATTAGTTAAAATGGTATGAAATGTCTTTTTTGTAAAAAAATGGAGATATGATGGTAAATTAAAAGGTCAAAACTGATTACAAAAAATGTGATTATTTCATGATCTTCACTTTTTAGGATTATTGATTTAATCAGTTTTTAATTTTTTTAACCAGATTAAATCTCATAATCTCTTTTACCAACACTTACATACCTGATTTACTATAAATTAAATCAAGTTTCACCATCCAAAATTAACCCTAAACACCCTCTGAGGTGATGAATCTCCACCTCATCACTTGCACGTTGGAACGGTCAATTGAGGGTTATTCATTCAATTGGGAATGATATCGAAACTGACCATGCGTACAAGACGTCTGACTTTTTACTTGGATGACAAACTTCTATACGACGATCACCCGTAACGCAAGAAATGCCACACGTCAAAAACTTCTCAATTCTCATGCATGTCAATAAATGGTCTAGCTAGGGTGGAATGGTCCAAACCCTAAGAAACACTCAAGTGGGCTACACTTGAGCCCACTACTTTCCCACCTTTTGCCGTCCGAAAGCGGGTGTTTTCAGGGAACATTCACGCAGGAGAGATTGGGCTTGAAACTTCGTAACTTCCATGTAGACAGCACCAGATTTGGGTGATCAACCTTAGCCCTATGTACTAGGCTCAGGTCCATCACTACATCTATTTTGGGTCGGGCTTTGACTTTATAGTCTTACAGCCCACACGAGAAACCTGGGCCAGGGCTAATATGCTCACGATTCAAGTCCAAGCCCTGCAACCTGCGTGCCGGATTTTAAGAAACCGTCACGTCGAAAGCGGGTAGCAAATAATTTTCAACGCTGGGGTCAAACGACGTAGTTTTGTAGGTCTGTAAGTTACCCGGCCAAGTCAAAGATCTGCAACTATAGGAGAGAAACCGGAGAACAGCTCGGCCGGTGAATTACCTCCGATCAACAGTCACCGGCGTCACGCCGGATGATACGAAATCAGTTAGCACTATAGGGTAGGAAATCACGCATAACTTTGTGTAGGAACTTGTAATTGAAGCGATGACGATGGATCTGTTACGTTCGGAGGCAATGCAGTTGGTGCAGCTCATCATTCCCATGGAGTCGGCTCATCGAAGCGTTTCGTACCTCGGAGAACTCGGCCTATTTCAATTCAAAGACGTAAGCTATACGCTTACATGTATTCTTATTATATATGTGCTGAAAGTTGTGCCTTTCATGCATCAATTGTTAATCATAATCGATATATAAAGCTTCTTATGGATATGCTAGGTTAGAATGTCTATTTTCATGCATGCGGTATGTTTGTTCACACCTCATTTAGTGGCTTGTCGCTAATGCAATTCTTAGCGGCAAATTTAGGTGTGCAGAAGCAATTTCTGTGGTTGTTTAAAACACATACAATGATTAGCCTACGCCAAATTTATGTATTATGTTGGAACTATTGTTTTAGTTTCAGTTTATGTGACATGTTAAAACAACTTATCTAATGTCCTAGGTCAGTCAAAAAGGTTTTTCCCTTGAACAAATAGGAAGTGGATTATAAAATCCTCAGTTAATTAGTCGTAAGGTTGTTATTTTGAACTTGATGATAGCGTAGCAAGTAATCTACTTAAGGGGTGCTGCGTGTGATTGCATGAAGAAGGTTAGTTATACAGAGAAGTAACATGCCTTCAGTATATGATTTCTAAAGGTGATGAAGTGGGAGGTGAGAGCCGAGGGACTGCATGCCAGGATTCTGAACAGTAGAATGAGCAAGTGTATGGTCTAAGCTAAAAATTGTCGGGCAGGGGATTTATGTGTGTGACATATATGAAGGTTTGTGCTTAGTAATAGATGAAGAAAGTCATGTGAGGGGTCGCAAGACCATCGTGCATTGGTCATACGTCTTTCTAGTTTCTACTATCCTTCTGAATGTGGCAGGTCTGAGCTGACCAAGAAGACGATGTTCTAATAATGGCAATTGAGAGGTTTTGGTTGTTCAGGTTCATTTATGAGATGAGACCTGCACTAGCGAAGGCAGGCCCTGGTTTCTAAGAAGGGAGGCAAAGAATAGCGTTCAAACATTTTTGTGCTCTTAAAAGCAAAATAAGATGTTGTAGAAAGATCCCTTTTTTATGGCACTGTGGCGTGGGACCAGTGCGATGATCCTTGCTTCCAGCCTTTATACCCGGATGGCCCCATGGATCATGAAAGGCATGCCCTCCAGGAACCGAGGATGTCTCTGTGCCCTGTTGAGCTTGGGGTCGACATTCTGGTGGATGCCTAGGTAGTGAATGTTGCCAATGATGGTCATGGGATTTGTGTTTCACCTTCCATTGAATGTCAACTCCAGGTGGGGCATGCTAAACGGGCTCAGTTGAAGCTTCATATGCTGGCATTGTGATTTTTCCCCTTTCACCTTCTCTGACTTCAACTGTGGGATCTTTGTTTCACCTAATCAACATATTGCAACATTGTGTATCTCTGTCCATTCTTTTAGTTTTTCAATGTGAGACTATTGGTTTTTTTTCTTTCCCCAGCTCAATGCTGAAAAGAGCCCATTCCAGAGGACATATGCTGCTCAGGTACAAAAACTCCGGTAGCTAATTTTGATAACTTGCCATGATCATACTTTGGGATGCACAAGATGTATATTGTATGGCAATGCAGATCAAAAGATGTGCAGAGATGGCGCGCAAGCTGAGGTTTTTCAGGGAGCAAACAATAAAGGCAGGTTTCTCGCCCTCAACAAGGTCTATGATTGGTACTGATATCAATTTGGATGACCTAGAGGTATATGTTTGTGCTAATTAATAGCTTTCAGAGCCTTTCATGCACACTGTGTCATCAATGTTTTTATGGCTATGTTAGGTGAAACTTGGGGAGGTAGAGGCTGAGCTCATAGAGATGAATGTAAATAGTGAAAAGCTACAACGTGCTTACAGTGAACTTCTAGAATACAAACTTGTTTTGCAGAAGGTAAGGCTCTTCTACTGCTATAGCATTTAGGTTATAATATAATTGCTCTCATGGATAACTTATAATGTTGCCAGCTGTATCATTCGCCTCGTAAAATTACGTTGCTGGATGTATCTTTCTCCATAACGAATATTGGCCTTGCTCTGTATCTAAATTTCACTACCTCCAAGCTCTGACATCACACGAACACTGCCTTTCGTATTTCAGGCTGGTGAGTTTTTCCATTCAGCCCAGAGTATTGCTACAGCTCAGCAGAAGGAAGTCGAAGAACATCGACTTGGAGACGGATCCATTGACAGTCCTCTACTGTCGGAGCAAGTACTCTTTTGTTGCCGTGTTACAGATTCTTATTATTAGCTGAAAGTTCTTAATATCTTCAGCTAATTCTCAGTCGGTTTGGATGTGCAGGAACTGTCAACGGATCCATCAAAGCAAGTTAACCTTGGATTTGTTACTGGCCTAGTACCAAGAGAAAAATCGTTGGCTTTTGAGAGGATCTTATTTCGCGCAACCAGGGGTAACATTTTTCTGAAACAAGCTGTTATTCAAGATCCAGTGCTTGATCCTGTGTCAGGGGAGAAGGTTAACACTAACTTCTTGGCAGTTCTATTAGCTGTTTTAGGATTGCGCTTGTAACAGCAGGATATATATGTTGGTCACTGATCTGTTGCTGATGGGGTTTATCCTTTTGTTATGTTTTTTCCAGTCATGTAGTAAGTGATGGAGCATTATGCTTCTGAGATTCTCTTTTTCCCGTTTATTACCCTGCTTATAAGTAGAGTCTTTATCTGACATGTATGCTTTTTCCTAATTATACATAGAGTCTGGATTGTTGCCTTCACTTGACATTCTTCCTTTCTTATTTGTGAAACTGATGCTGCTACCTTGCAGGTAGAGAAAAACGTATTTATTGTCTTCTACTCTGGAGAAAGAGCAAAAAATAAAATATTGAAAATTTGTGATGCTTTTGGAGCAAACCGCTATCCATTCACGGATGACGTAGGCAAACAATATCATATGATTAAAGAGGTACTACTTCTAGAAACGGAAATATAGCAATAATATTTTATGTCAGCATAAAGTATATCTCTGAGGATGTAATGTCATTTGCTCTTGGTGGTATTTAGGGACGGCCTGAATTCTTTTGCTGGAAATGTTTCGTTTATATTGCTTTGTTACGCTGATACCTAAAATGTGCATATGTTTACTTTGTAGGTATCTGGAAAACTTTCGGAGCTGAAGATCACCATAGATACAGGACTACTACACCGGGAAAATTTGTTACAAACTATTGGCTATCAGTCTGAGCAATGTAACCTTTTGGTCAGTTTTGGTTCTTTGCGAACAGTTTTGCATTTGCTGTTAAAACGAACAATTCAGATTCGTTTTCTCCATCTATCCATATCTGTCTCTCAGTCGGGGATGGAATAAATTTTTTAGTAAGTCTATGTCAGAATCTTATTCTACTCTTGAACTTTTTGTTTTTTAACTCAAAAAAGGTGAAGAAGGAGAAATCCATTTACCACACTCTAAATATGCTCAGCATTGATGTAACTAAGAAGTGTCTCGTGGCAGAAGGCTGGTGTCCTGTTTTTGCAACAAACCAGGTTATGTACCTTTATCATTAATCAATATCTCTTCAATGCTACCAACAACACATATGTTTCTTTCCATTATTCTTGACGAGTATGAGTCTCAAATCTTGCAGATCCAAAACACGTTACGACGGGCGACCTTTGACAGCAACTCACAAGTTGGGGCCATATTCCAGGTTCTGCGTACCGAGGAATCACCACCTACATACTTTCGCACGAACAAATTCACTTCTGCTTTTCAAGAAATTGTAGATGCGTATGGGTGAGTTCCCTCATACGTTTTATTTACCACTTTCATATGTAAATGGACTCAGTGATGCAAACAATGATGAAGTAGCCCAGGGATTAGGTTCCTGAATTGATCTGAAACTCTGAGCAGTTTGTTGTCAAAACTTTTGGTATACAGAATGATGCCCTGAACATACGAATGCTGAATTGTTTTCTGATGTTATCTTAATGTGGTTTTTATTTTCTATAAGTGATAGGAAGAGATTAGAACAGGGGTATACAATTCATGCTGAGAGTTAATAAATTCTCCTACTGTTGTTTTATGGAGATGGTTGTCGTTGATGTCATTATAGAAACCCAGAGATGATTAGAAGTGGCTCGCGTTGTTGATATGCACTTAGGGTTTTTTGTTGCAGCTTGTTGTAACTGCATATCGTTGTATGTTTTAATTATAGTTGGAGGTTTCAACTGTTAGCATCTGGATGGTATTTTAGTGTAGCTGTCAGTCTTCTCATCGAATGCTGTCATCTAAGTTTGTTCTTTTGATTAATTGTTTGCATAATTGTATTTGACTGGCTTGCTTGTCATTTTCAAAGTCAACTCATCCTACCGAAGTTTTAAATGTATTGTATCGCAGGGTGGCTAAGTATCAGGAAGCAAATCCTGGTGTCTACACGATTGTTACGTTTCCGTTCCTTTTTGCCGTTATGTTTGGAGATTGGGGCCATGGAATATGCTTGTTTCTTGCTACATTGTATTTGTTACTGAGAGAGAAGAAACTTTCGAGTCAGGTAATTACTATATGATTTTTGGTGATTTGATGTGTCACATAGTTGGTGAAAAACTGCAGTTTACTCCATGAAAGATGTTATTGTTGGGCTTCTGTATCCCCTAGCTGTTTGTACGAGCTTATGTCTCTTTTTTTGGTGATAGTAGAAGGGATACTTGCACGAGGTGACAAAGTGACATTGCTCAAGTTGCCCTACCGTTATGCTAATTTTCGTCCTATTTTACCGTTTTTACTTTGAAAAATAACACTCTGCACCAAAAAAGGAAATACACCTTTTTTGTTTGGCAGATTAGTGCATGAAATCTTTTCAAAGTGTGGATCCTTGTATACTAATATAATATTCTATCATTTTAAAGATTTTCTACCTTAGTGTGAAAAGAAGGGGCTGATAGATCTGATTCTCCTTCTTCACAAGATACCTTAGATCTGGAAATAAAATAAGTGCACAAAGGTCTGCTGCCTTGGATCATATACCAATAATCAGTTACCTAATGCGTACTAGCTTTGCTTTTGCTGTTAGCTCTTGCTAGGACTTTAGGAGCAATACCTTTGGGAGAGGTAATGTAATTTAGGTATTTAACATAAGAGAATTTCGGATCCTAGATAGCTAAATATAGTAGCTTAGGAGCAAGCTATGTGGTTCTACGATTTAAGGTGGGTCTTCGAAATAACGGGTTTGGATTAGTTTTGGAATGAAATTACATAAACATTTCAGTGAAAAACATCGTTAATGATATGATCTGATCACGATATTGTGGGAGCCTGTTTTTGGCATCTAAGGCATAGCAATAGATTTGTTACTCAAAAACTAGTGTTGTTGAGAACTTGTAATTTCTTATGGAAATATACCTAATACGGATTCTCAAATGCAAGTTATATTCAGGTGTTCGATTTCTCTTCCTTTAATTTTTTTCCCCCCCTTCCATCAGCGGAATATGATTTTAATTACTTCATTTTTCCTTGACAGCAGAAACTTGGAGACATCATGGAGATGACTTTTGGTGGTCGATACGTCATTATGATGATGGCACTGTTCTCTATATACACAGGACTAATATATAATGAATTCTTTTCTGTACCGTTTGAACTTTTTGGACGTTCCGCTTATGATTGCCGCGATTCTTCCTGCAGGTATTCCTGTGTTAGTTTCGTATTTTCCTATCAGTTTCCCCCATGGCATTTCATATTTGAACTCACTATTTTACTGCAGGAATGCATATACAGTTGGCTTGATTAAGGTGCGTGACACTTATCCATTTGGTGTGGATCCTAAGTGGCATGGTACCCGCAGTGAGTTACCATTTCTTAACTCACTGAAGATGAAGATGTCTATCTTACTGGGAGTAGCTCAGATGAACCTTGGAATTATCTTGAGTTATTTCAATGCAAGATATTTACGTAATGATTTAAATATATGGTAAGCTAGTTTCTGTCAGATCGTATCCTTGAATACCTGCAGTGTTTACATTATTCGCACTTGAAGTTCATTGTATGGAGGATTCATGAGTATTCTGGAGTCTGCTGTTGTTAGTGACTTGTTTATCTTTGTTTTGCCATTGGTAATGTTAATCAGCACTAAACATGCATTGCTTCAGGTACCAATTTGTTCCCCAGTTGATTTTTTTGAATAGCCTGTTCGGGTACCTTTCGCTTCTCATAATTGTGAAATGGTGCACGGGTTCGCAAGCTGATCTCTACCATGTAATGATATACATGTTCCTTAGCCCTACTGACGATTTGGGTGACAATCAGCTATTTATTGGGCAGAAATACCTTCAGGTTAAGTTTCCATAGCCATTATATGTATGTCTTCGTGCAATGCGAGAAAATGGAACTGATTCCAGGACCTTTCTCTGTTGTATTGCAGATTGTGCTACTATTGCTGGCACTTGTTGCCATACCATGGATGTTGTTTCCCAAGCCGTTTCTTTTGAAGAAGCAACATCTGGAAGTATGTCCATAGCTTTTTCATTTTTTCTTTTTAACTTCAACTTTTATCTACCTACTGCCTGCCATGCCTTTTTCAGCGACATAGAGGTCAGTCCTATACACCACTTCACAACATTGATGATTCCCTTGAATTGGAGGCGCATTCTGATTTCACGGCCATGAGGATTTTGAGTTCAGTGAAGTGTTTGTGCATCAACTCATACATACTATAGAATTTGTTCTTGGTGCAGTCTCAAATACTGCTTCATACCTTCGGTTGTGGGCCCTCAGGTAAGCTGCCAGCAACTTTAACCTTTTTGTTGAAGCATTCTTAGCTGGATTGGGCTTATATTTATGTGCATGATGATATGCATCTGTGTTCAAAATATTGTGTAACTTTTCCCCTGTAGTATACATCATGCCAAAACAATGTTGGATTTGAAAAACTCTAAAAGATGGCAGGCAACCCTCCACTTTCGATATGATAAAATGAGAGTATGAATTTTGAAGAATGAAAACAAAAACAGGTTTAATTCCCAGTTTATGACTGAAAACATGAAATGTTGATCTCTTGAAGGTATAGCTTGCTCTACAGTTGAAAAAGGCAGAAAGGCCTTGCAAACCATAAATACCAAATGATTAAACTAATACTGAGCTCTTCCGGTGTTTGACAACTTTAAAGGAAGCTTTCAATATTTTAGGAAGATTTGATGACAGTGGGCCTCTGTTTGGATCGTGGTTGGCTTCCCAACCAAAATCTGTTTAGCCTCTCCCGCAAGTTGGAAGGTTTTTGCTTGACCTGCCATCTCCACTGTGTTCTCTTACAATCTTACTCTGCTTTGTTTTGCTTTCCCTTTCTTCTTTTGAATCTAAGAAAAAGTTGAATACGGCAGAACAAAACATCCCTGCTGGGTGTTGGTAGTTGGTCGTCACCAATGTCACTGTGGTGGTTAGTCCCAACCTATGAGACAGTACATTGATGGAAATGGTATAGCAGATGACATAGATTAACAGGAGATATTGGTGGACACAACTAACGGCGGAAACAGGGCTCATGTAGCCAACTTCGAATGGTTAAAGTTATGGCTTTGTTGAGTTAAGCTGAGTAAGCAAAGGCCTGTTGAACCTTACTGGTTTAGTACTTGACTGCCTTTCCCAGAGATTGCCTTTCATAGGACTTTACAAGCCTTCCAGCTGAATTGCATTTCTGAAACATGCTCTTTGACTTTTATCCACTGAACCGAGATGAATTGTCAAAGATATGCGACATGCTTAACGCAAAACTTTATCAGCCTGTCGGGCATGATCTGGGCCTAATGTTGATTTGAGTATACATTGTCTGCTCTAATTCTAATTTTTAGTCGTCGATGACATTGTTGGTTTGTCTTACTGGTTTTATACAGTCTTGCTCATTCGGAGTTGTCCAGTGTATTCTACGAGAAGGTTTTGCTTCTTGCTTGGGGGTAAGTTCCTTTCTTTACCCTTTTCGTAAAAAATTAAGAGAGAAAATTACGCTAATCGAATTAATTCTGCTGTGTTGTGACTGCAGGTTCAACAATGTCATTATCCTTATTGTTGGCGTAGTAGTATTTGTTTGTGCAACCGTCGGTGTGCTGCTTGTGATGGAAACCCTGAGCGCATTCCTACATGCTTTGCAGCTTCACTGGGTGGAATTTCAGAACAAGTTCTACGAAGGAGATGGTTACAAATTCTACCCATATTCATTTTCATTAATCGGCGAGCAGGAGGAGATATAAATTTACTGGTCTGATCACGCTGGATATACGAGTGGATCCATTCTTTTCTTTCGAAGGATGAGAGGATCTTGAAAATGCAGAAGAAATTCATTGGGAGCGTGAGAAATTTTAGTTTCTTCTCAAGTGCACCCCATCTTAGTAAACGCCTAAGAAATTATTCTTTACACTATTAAACATGTAGCCGTAGCTTGTGATTATATATCAGGATAATCTACTGCGTGTATAATTGAATGCTATGAGAGCGGAAGCTGTAAATGCGACGTCTGGTTTGTCATAATGGACATAGCCCATCAACGACTTAAACTTCAGAAACTACCGTCAATGCTTGCGCTTGTGCTCTCGTAATACAGTCCAACGCTGGCACGATCCACAGGTTAGCATAGCTAATTGAAAATAAAAAGCTACTCAAGCTGGCAGGGTAATTTTTACAAATACCATAAGCACAAGGCATACGAAGCTAGATATGTTCATAAATAGGAGCCTTAAGAGCTGATTTAATTAATAGCCAGCTCTAAGCCTCTAACAATTCATACCAGTGCAATGTTTTATTTACAGACGGACGTGCTTAGGAAACCATGATATGAACACAACCCAGTGAACTTGCTAACCTACTGAGCAGTGGTATGCATAGCAGCCACAGTCGAGACCATGGAATCTACCCCGCATATATCCCGACCTCTGCAGATCTTGTAGTATCCGCTCTCTCCCCAGTTCTCTCCCCACGAGTTCTTGAGGATCCAGTAGGGCTTGTTCTTGAATCGAATAGGAGCATAACCAGCCGATCCATACCCCACCAGAAGTACTCCGTGATCCAAATTCCTTCCGCAGATGTACGGGCATGAAACTTTCCCAATGTATGTCTGCATGAATACAGCATTGATTCCAACTGCATAGGGAAAAACATAAAAACCCAAAAAATTAGCTTACGACAGATCAACTCAAAGGAAACGAGACTTGGAAACAGTTCCTGTTCGAGTTAAAAGCAGCTAATGTACCTGCAAGGGGGCCGTTCTTCACCAGATTTGCAGCAATCTGGTCTTCATCGATGGAGACAACGCTGAAATTGGATACAGATGCAGCAACTTTGTCCTTGTTAAATTTGCAGGGGCCACGATCATTCCCGGTGTAAGGATAATCAACTTCACGTTCGAGCCCACCGACCTTGAGCGCGTATTCAAAGGCATTAGTCATCAGCCCACCGTTACATCCTGAATCACATGAATCACGTTCCGCTGGATCGCACTGAAAGATAGGATACGTTTCGATTAAACACAGAACCCTTCAGCAAAGGAAGTGAATACAAACACTTCGAGTGAAAGTCCAGAACCAGATCCCTTACATCGTTTTAGGTGCAGTCATCCTTGATGTAACCAATGGCCAATGAAAATGGCATTCACTATTAGTGACTGCGGTGACCGCCATGTACAAGATAAGATATGGGTAACACAAACTCCTAACGATCAGTGGGGTGTGAGACTGATGAACAGCCTATTTACTCTCCTTTTTTTTTTCCCCCTGGCTCGAGTAGGTCTATATCGGCTGGCTGCTGCTAATTCTTAGACGAAGCGACCATGCTACTTACTTTTGTGCTATGTTACATGGACTCGATACGAGTGTCCAGATCGGATACGTGTCCAAGTGTCGGACTCGTCTAATTTTGAAAACGCAAGACACGGGGACACGGCAAAATGTTCATATTTATTATTACTTTTTAGTTATTTCGAAGGTAAAAAGGTGTTTTATGTGATGCATTTGGTTTTAATTGACAATTTATCTCCACTCAAAGCAACTACTAATTAAACAAAATACTATAAGATAGTATCATAATGACATATCCTATGAGATGTGTCGGATATGACACATATCCCATACTCATGTCCAAGCGTTGAGTGTCCGACACGGGTACTTCACGCAAAACCGAAGAGTCCATGTAACATAGCTTCTGTGCCAATTGAACAGTATAGATGCTACATAATTTTGTCTCCATTGAGCAGAACATATCTACCATATGAGAACTACTGAAAATTCTTATCTAAATCCCTAAGCCATGAATATACGTGAAAGTATCTAATTCAAAATCAATTGGCAACAAGGTGAGAGGCCACGAGGATTTATTATTTGCCTGGTGTTGGATTTAAATATCTCAACACGAGCTCTCATATATAGCTAGACTTGATTTTAAGTGGGCCCATCACGTGAAAAATTAGACTGGATGCCGCTGAATTAACTAGCGTACTGGATACCATATACCATGTGAAAGCGGCAAACTCCAAACCCATAATAAGTCAATACCCGCAACGAAGGATGAGGCCCTTATCTGTTGACGTATTGTTTAATAGTAAAAAATACTACTCATAAAAGCAGCCAAAATAATAAGTCAAGACGATGCGAACCTCATGGTCACAATCCACAAGCTGCTGCTCACTAAGACTAACTAGCTCTCCGGTGGAAAGATAGTGAGCTCCTTCCAACGCTCCGGCAGTACTGAACGACCAGCACGATCCACATGAACCCTAAAAAAGTTGCCCAATTCATTCAGAAAAAAAGGTAATATCAGACGCAAACAACTTGTTTAGAAATTCAATAAGCATCGGTGACGGAATCAATTCGAGGAAGGTGAAACATCTGATGAAACTAAATCGACTTTGAATAGCTGAAACAAACCTGATTTTTAACAGGGGTGACGGCGCCGTGTTCACGCCAATCAAAATCATCTGGCAGATCGTCAGTCGGAAGGATCGGAGCCTTACGGGCGTCGGCCGGAAGCTTGAGACGCTTCAGTCCAAGAAAGTTCCGGCGGAACTCCGCCGGAGTCAAGTCGGAGAACTTGGTGACACCGTGCTCAGCCGAAGGGTCGAGCAGCTGGTGGCGCCTGGCGCGGTGCAGGTTGGCCTTGAAGACGGACAGCCGGTAGTCGTGCTCCTCCCGGCTGGCGTAGGTCTTGCCGAACTTGGCCTTGAAGAGCGAGAAGTGGTGGTCGGCATTGAGGAGAGGATCGTCGGCTTCCGGCACGACTTGGCGGATCAAAGGGTCTTCGTTGGATAGGACGGCGGCGGAAGCCGAGGAGAGAAGGAGTGGGAGGAGGAGGAGAGAGAGGCGGTCCATGGGAGTTGGGAAGAGGGAGTGATATTTGTGGGCTTGTGCTCCTGCTCCACATTTATTGGCTTCCAACATGATTGTAGATTTGGAAGTCAGCTGCTTAGATCTTGACACGTTTCTGCTTTGTATACCTTGTTTTACCGGCAAACATCTTCCCCCAAGTTTTTTTTTTAGTTAATTATGTCTATGTTCTTGAGATTATGATATAATTACGGTTAAGAACATTAAATTTTAAAAAGTATTAGTCGTGTCCTTCCGTTTTCTGTCCATTAAAAAATCGTAAATTTTTATGATGTCATCCGTTATGTATTTTTAAAATATCAATACTGTCCTCGTACATTATTGAATAATTTTTCACTTCAACCCCCAATTTGAAAATTAGGGTTTTGAACTCTAATTTGCACTATCAGATTGTATGTGTAAGAACTTAATGAATTAGGATTTTGAACCCTAATTTGCACTGTCACACACACTGATTGTATGTGTAAGAACTTAATGAATTAGGGTTTAAAGGTTTTCCTATGTTGCAATGAATACTTAGGAAATTAGTTTTTTTTTTCGTAATTACACTATCACAGACCACTACCCCGCCGTCGCCGCCGCAGGGGAAGACCTGTTGTTGCGGGGTCTGCTGTCGCCAGGTCGCCGCCATTAACTGCTCCGGTTTCACTCCCGACTCGTCCCTCCCAACTCACCTCGAGACCCGGTTTAGCAAGCTCAAATCCTTCCCGTCAAGAGAACCCACACAGAAGAGCTCACATTCTTCGCATTTCCCTTCTACCAAGTCATTCGAACCCCAAGTTGACGGCGAGTCAAAGGATTCAGCTAGATCGAAGCCTAAGTCGGAGTGGTGGAGGATGGAAGGGCGGCGGCGATGCGTTTATGAGTGAAGGACTCAAGTTGAGAAAATTTGATGGAGGTGGCGGCACAGGTACGATGAATCTGCTGTTGCCGCTGCAAAATCAACCCAGTGTTTCACCACAAACCTTATTTGGCTTCAAACGTTTTCAAATGATTCCACAAACCCCATGTCTCACCACCCACCTTCTTCCTTCAATTCTCCCCAGTACCCAGTTCCCTAAATCCTCACTTCCCTTGCCTCAACTAACATCTATACGTATAGTTATGTATTTGATGTGTTAATGTTTATGAGTTGTTGTGAATCAGTTGGAGCAGCATGCTTCATTCACTCAGACCCTAATTTGAAAAATTAGGGCTTTGAAACCATTAATTTGCTAAATTAGGGTTTTAAAACCGTAATTTATCTAAACTATTATCCTTGTCTGTAATTATACCCTAACCTCAGGAACTTAAGTAGAATTAGCCCTTTTTTTTAAAGAAACTTACGGACCGGAAAGAGTATTGCGCTTCGGACATTTACAAGGCCAAACCACTTACACGTGAACTCCCGATTCTTGTACTTATATCGAAATAAAAAAAATATGAAAAACTTGTGTAGAGCACATGCAGATCGAGAATGTGTGTTTGTTTCCAACACGAAGCAACAAGGAAGAGACTCGAATCTAGGTAATATGTCTGGATTAAGACTCTGATATCTGGTGAACTAACTTCTTTTAGATGTTAACACTCTTTAAATATCTTTTTCACTATTGTTTTCTTCATACATATATATATATATATATATATATATATATATATATATATATATAAAAAAAGTGTTTTTTTTTCGAATTAGAATTGTAAACAAACAAATTAATTAATGTCCTTTTTTTGTGCTTTAGAAGTAAACATTAAAAAAATGATATCTAATTACAGAATAAGGTAGCGTATTAAAACTTTGACATTCGAGATGTTGAAAAAAAATGTGATTTTCATGGTCAAATATTACAACATTTTTTTTTATGTATAAGTGGGTGAGCCGTGATAAATGAATACTGAAAATGCTAAGATTACTTTTCTAAAAACAAAGTGGAAAATTTTTGAAATGGTTACATTATTTTTCCCAAAACATGGTGTAAAACAAATTAAAAGAATTTGGTTGGCCGTTCTATCATCCATTTCCAACGAATCTTCTAAAAACAAAGTGAAATTAAAAAATTAAAAGAATTTGGTGGGTTGTTCTGTCATCCATATCCATATCCATATTTCCAATGAATGTGGCACTTTCAAGAATTTTCCAAAAAGGGGGTATCGAATAATAACTTGAATTAACATGTTGTATAATTACTAATTGGTTTATTCCTATTGGAAATTGTGCACGTATAATAATTTAATTTTCTTGTTTTGAAAAGATCTCTTTCCATGCCACTTCATGAATGACGTCCCATAAATTTGGGGTGGGAGGATTAAACAAGACAAGGAAGAGAATTGAAGCAAATGGTCAAATAGAGTGGGTAAAGACGAATTACGATAAAGAAAGCTTGCATGACTTGATTCACATACTTTAAGCCCTGTATAGCAAAAGGTACAAAACATCAAATTCATCGCTAAATTGTGCTTGGATCCTTTTAACGTTTGCACGAATATACAAGAGGTCTGGAATATCACTATGAAACAAAATTACATAAAATTATACAGAAATAATCTATGCTTCAAAAGTTTTTCCAACTTCACTTATGGCGATGCTTATCTAGAGCAAATAAATAAAATTAAATTAATGGCATTTCTGTGAGTGTAGAATTAGTAACAGTTTTTTTCTCGCTAAAGCTAATAACCAGTGATGGATGTCAGACTCGGCTCTTAGGTAATCTTAAACCTGGGCTAGGTCGGTCAGAAAGCGACGACTAGAAAAATGGTTTGTGTTTCTTTTAGAATCTCCTAATAACCAAGTCCAAGATTATGGCAAAATGCCTTTCATACTTTGGAGTAGAAAAAGACTATCTTCACGCGCCTTTCTGTACTTTCTAAAATAAATGTTGGACAGTGTCGAATGCATGCTCCCAAATAATTTTTTTTAGAGAAGTGAATATTATTATTATTATTATTATGTTAATGAAGATGAAGGTCATCCGCTTTAGATTGAAGTTATTACAAGAAAAATATGATGTGGCAAAATGGTTCCAGGGGAAGAAAAAAAAAAGTAAAGAGCCCATTTGAAAAAAATACCAATACTAATCTATTACGGATGCTTAGGTTGGCCTATGAGAACTAACAACAGATTTTCAAGAAAAATGTGAAAAAGAATAGCCACTCTCTCATTTGTTTTCAATCAACACACGGATTATTATTGTTATTAGTATTATTATCATTCATATTAGTTAGAAGATATTGTTCCAATCATTTTATATTTCTTATGTTCATTTGTTGTTAAAAGGCCAAAAAATTATTACTCAAGTTTATTTTTTTGCGACAAAAATTGGTAGAAAAATTAATATAAAAAGGTAAAAAAATAATAATTTTATATTAATTTTTGTCACTACTAATTTTGTTTTTGTTATTAAACATACGAGTATGAAATATCTCAATCTGTACTTTGACAGTTGTTATTCTCTTATGAAGCACTCGAGATTAAAACTAGTACTAATGTATTACAGATGCTTAGGTAGCGTTACTAACACTTTCAGTTTTAATTTTCTGTTTTTGTTTTCAAAAAATTAAAAATTAAAACCAGTTAAATTTTTTTTTTACAAAAACAAGTAGATGTTTGATTACCCAATTTTTATCTTTAGTTTTTTTTTTCTTTTGGGTGTTTAATTACCTAATTTTAATTTTGAGTTTTTTCTTTGGTGGTGATTTGCGGTGGCGGTAGTAAGGCGTGGTGGTGGCTGGCCGTCGGCAGTGGCAGACAGTGGCTGGTGGCTGCCGGCAGTGGGAGGGTGGTGGTGGTAGTGATCTCAAAATAAAAATCGAAACTCAATTTTGGAGTTTTCAAAAATAGCCCTGATTTAAAAACTAATTTTTTAAATTGAAGAAAAAAAACAAAAATTATGCGCTAAAAACGTTTATTTTCTCCAGTTTACAAAACTAGAGAAAAAACTGAAAAAATCAAGTTTGTAAAACGGAGCCGTATAGCTAATGAGATCTAACAAAAAAATGTAAATTCAAGTTATTCCATATAAAAACCATCATCACAGCTGTAATAGTAAGGGTCGGCCAATCTCATGTTGAAAAAAGTTTAACAATCTAGTAAAACTTAGTAACATCATTCGTAGCAGTGTTTTACAGGGGATCTTCATTCACGACATGCATCGACAAGTTTCCTAACTTGTCGATGTATTTATGGTCGTTGGTCAGCCAGCCAGGGGCGATGTGGATTTTGAGGTTGGTGATTATGACAAAATTGCCATTCTTTCTCTGGTTTCTTTTTGCTAACATTAATGATGACTAACACAGACAACTAAAGAGGAGAGCACATTGCATTCCAACTACGCATCAAATGAGTAATTCGGGTAGCGGGAAAAAATGATAAAATTCACTATCCTCCCTATCATTGGGCACACGGTAAAAGTTTGCTAAAAGGAAAGTGAGCAAGGCCGTCCAAGTCACCAGCATGAACAACTAGATACGTATCAACGAGTTGGTTAACTTGTCAGCGCTATCAAGTTATCGACTCTCATATTTGTCAAACAACGTAAAATTTGAAGTGCTCTTTCAATCAAGTGAGATCATTACATGAAACCTAAAGAAAAAAAAATCCTCTATTATTTTTTTTAAGCACGTCATGTAATTGCTTCTCGGAGTATGTGTTGGAGTAATTTGAAGATGGTTAAAGTTTATATAATCAGTTTGAAAGGTATTTGGCAAGTATATAAAAACTGATCAAATCAGCTTTCAGAATCTAAAAATTTGATTCAATCATAATCCGAGAAAACAATAATAATGAAATAATCACTTTTTCATAACTAGGTTTAACTAAGTAAAGTACTAGAATGTCTCTACAAATTAGAAAACACATTTTGTTCCAACAGTAAATTTTTTGTCATTTTGCAAATTGAAAATGATTTTACTACTTTTTATCTAAACATCATTCATAACTCAAAGCTAATTTTGCAAAAAAAAAATAAAATAGCTTAAAGCTAGTTGTTAAAATTGATTAAAACTTAATCTGAAGTTTGCTTCTTCAATCACAGACAGATTCCTACTCTACAACTTAGATAGCGTTTGAAATCACTTTTAATTTTGATTTTTTATTTTAAAAAAAATCAAAAATTGTTTAGCTTTTATTTTTTACAAAAATAAATGGGTATTTGATTACCTAGTTTTTATTTTAAATTTTTTATTTTGCGTGTTTGATTATCCAATTTTTATTTTGAGTTTTTTCTTTGGTGGTGGGGCGTGGAGGTGGCCGGTGGGGTGGCCGACGGCGGCTGGATGTGGTCAACGACGGCTGTTAGTGGTTGGCGGTGGCTGTAGGCGGGTTGCGATGGCCAGCAGCCCCCGGCAGCAGTCGTCGGCTGCAGGCGATGGGTAGGTGGTGATAGGCGGTGGCTGTGGCGATGGAATGGTAGTGGTCTCAAAATAAAACTCAAAACTCCTATATGGGAGTTTTTAAAAACAGCCTTATTTTAAAAACTGTTTTTTAAAATTGAAGAAAAAAAACGAAAATTGTATGTCAAACGCGTTTTTTTTTCCAGTTTACAAAACTGGAGAAAAAACTAAAAATTAACAAGTTATCAAATAGACCTTTAATGTGGCTTGCGCCATGAGTAACAAAGTGGTACAACCACACTTGAAGCGGTATTTATCTCTAACATCCAAATTATGATCCAAAAATAAACAAGAGGCTATCTATCAAAATAAATATAAAAAAAAATAAAATTGTACCACCCAAAATCTACCTTAATATGTAGTATTGTTATTTTTCGATGGTTACAGATCCTTTTGAATATGTAGCAGAGTACTACATACTTTATTGTGATTGTAACTTTTGTTTGTTAATTAAATAACATTATTTTGATAATAAATTTTCACGAACGAAGCAAGCATATAAGCAATAAAAGAGGATCCTACTATTACAAATTTCTCGTAAAACGGACTTCTCTCTCTAATGAATGAATACACGTAAATTATGGATTGAGCATTCTACTCGCATAATAATTTGCAAATAGGAGAATCTAGCCATACTTCTATAAGGTGCTAGAGTTTCCTTCGGAAATGCAAATCACCAAGTAGAATAAAAATATGGCGAGCATGTTTGGAAGTCTTATGGACAAAAAAAAATCCAGTAAAATAAAGATTAGCATCGAAGATATTCATTGTGATATCACGACAGGATTATGGGCTATATCTAACATCCAAATCTACGAGATGTTGAAGATGTGTTCGGGTGTTTTGTTCATGATTGGTAGCTGGAAACAGGAGACAAATTAAACGGCGAATATCTTGAGATGATAGTAGAAAATTATTCTTGGACCTCTTTTTGGAACCTGCTTATTTCCGAATAATCTTCGAAAAGCACGAGCTCGCTCACCGAAAAAGCAAAACAATCCCACACAAATGGAAGCCACCATGGCAGGTCACTTCAAAGTTAATTTCGACGTAATAACTTTTAAGGAAGATGAATCAGTGGGAGTCGGTGTAATGCCCCAAAATCTAGAGGTCCCCAAAATAATTTTTTGGTTGGTTAAGAGAAAAATGATGATAGTTTTGAGTGACAATTAGGATTGACATTGTCATACTTGCTAGGTGTCATCATGCCATCTTGTACCTCGTGCTTGCTGAGAGTCACTATTGATTACTTATATTATAGTCAATTCATGCTATCCATCATCATCGTGCTTTCAATGTGTTAACATACTATCGCGATACATCGTGCTTCGAGTCTCGTTGTGATTTGTTTAACCTTATCGTGTTTGCTAGGTGGCACAACCCCGTCTCGCCTACTCGTGCTTAGCTAAGCCTTATCATGCTTACCTGGTGGCACAATCTCTTATCTCGCCACCTCATGCTTTTTAAAATTCCTATAAATAGCCCTTTGATCTCTTTTCAAATTATTTAAATTTATCTTTAACTTTCAACAATAAACAATGAGTGAGAGAACACGTTTAGCCTAGATTAATGAAAGAAGGATGATGGACAGTAATTTGAAAGATTTGTTTAAGTGATTTCTTCATGGTAAGGAGAATTTCATGTTACTATTCATTTATACCACGTGGTTATTTCTTATCATTCGCTGTACTCCTAAATACTATTGTTATGAAATCTTACTAAAATACTTGTCTTAGATAATATATATATATATATGTTGTTTTCTAAGTACGTTTATGGGACATGACTTAGGTACGTCTGATCAATGGCAGTGTTTCAGTGATTTGTTTATGTGCATGGTATGTTTACCGAATTCAGATGTTGAAGTGTTATGTTTGATGTGCAACTTGGATATTGAATTGATTTACTAATTGTTCGAGGAAGTAAGCCACGGTTGCGTTGACTGCTTGACGGTTGAATATTTTATTCATGGGTTGCTTAGCGTGTTTAATTCTGATTATATAGTACTATAATCATTTCACTTTCTAGACTACCTAGCTGACCCCCCCCCCCCCCCCCATTAACCTTTCTAGAGCAGATGATTATTTTGGCGAGCTAGGCAAGCGGGGATGTGAACGAGAGTTGTAATTTTGGAATTTAAAATTTTTTGAAACTTCTTTTTAGGAGTTGTAATTTGATTGGGATTGCATTGTAATTGTGTTGAAGATATCGAATTATATGATTAACGACTTAGATCTTCACAGTTGGAGCAGCCTGTTTGCGACGAGAAAGGTAGTTTATATGCAGGCTATTAAAAAGCATCCAAGGACACTTATGAGACGAAGCAAGCAGAGGCATTAGTTGCTGATCAAGCCACGACGTTTGCAACGGAGTCGGGGTTTGAGATGTTTAAATTTGAAGGGGACAACAACACCGCCATGACTTTAAAGCAGAAAGAAAACGAGTCCTCAATCAAGAATATCATATGTTATGCAAGGAGGAAATTGAGTCGGTTCAAATAATGCCATGTTTCTATTGACTGACATATGGAAAATAATATTATACAAGAACGAATAAAAAACGACAGATTTGTAAAAGAGCTTGAGCCATGAATGGAGGAGATTCCTCAGCTTTTGATGCCATTTATCATAAACTATGTAAACCCTATTTGTTTGAACAATAATATCGTTATAATTATAAAAAATAGAAAATAAATCATATTAGTGTCACACGTGTTTCACGCTACCTATTATCAGATACACCATATCTAACTACAAAATATTCCATGTTCCCTTTCGTCTCTAAATAAGTATCCATTTTGACCTACTGCACGCTTTAAGGCGAGTTATACAGCTATAGTAAATGTCAATCTGACGTGCATATATTTTCATTACTATCCCTATACTAGTAATTAACAGTTAAGACTAGGTGGAATATCGGAAAAAATAACATCAACAAGTACGGAGTAGTTAACTGTTGAACATAAACTCTTATATCTGGATAACTAAAAATGAAAAGGACGACAACTATTTAGGAAGAGTGTATATGAGCTTTCTGTTGTATTGACCTGATTCAATATTGGTTCGGTTTTGGTCACACTTATTTCAAACACCGCCATCGTCTCAATATAGCAGGAGGGAGGGAGAGAGAGAGAGAGAGAGAGAGAGAGAGAGACACCGCGAGCGTAATTTCTACCAAAAAGGACAGATGACCTTAGTAAGGGTCGAGATGAGATCACAGGTCGTACTGAAAGAAGCGATTAGCCCGCAGCGAGTAACATTGCTGTTGAAGGTGTTGCATCTTCTGAGGTTAGGTATTCACATAAAACTTCTTCTCATTGAGGCATTGACATAGTCATTGAAGTTCCTACCTGCAACTCAAGGCTGCTTTTTCATATTGTCAGCCACAAAGCAAGGTTTTCACATAACATGCTAGATTTCTAAAAGAGTTTTGAGTTATAAATGGAAAAGATTCCTCAGTTTTTGATGCCATTCACCATTAAAATAGTAAACCCTATTTGGCTGAGCAATAATATGACATGTCGATATTTTTAAAAAAATAAAAAAAAGTCACTTCACTGTTACACTTGTTACGCACTACCTAACTAAAGCGAGGATACGCCATATCTAGCTAAGGAATGTTCAGTATTCCCCTGCCTCTGAATAACTATCTTTTTTTGACATATCGTACGCTTTGATGCGAGTTATACGGCTGTAGAAAATGTCAATTTAGTATGCATACATTTCCATTGCTATCCCTATTTTAGTAATTAATTAACTGTCAACATAAAGCGGTATATCTAAAAACATTGACATTAACAAATACAAAGCGTTTAACGTAAACTCTTATATTCGACAACTAAACATAAATAAGGAAAAATTGCGTAAAATATCCCTGTGGTTTGGGGTAGTTGCAAAAAGACTCCTTCTGTTATAAAATTTGCAAAAAGGCACCCAAGGTTACAAAAAGTGTTGCAACCGTAAAAAATATCGTTCAAACTAACGGCGCGTAATGTTCACGCTCCTAAAGCATGCATTTGGTAAAGATTAATTTAACAAATGACAAAAATGCCCTTCCTGTCTTCCTCCTTCCCCAAATCCTAAGGCCTAACCACCACTGCCGCCTCAGACGACCGCCACCGCCGCAACCATCTGCTCTGCCAAATCGCCCAGCCGCAGCCCTATCTACCACCATCGCCGCCCATTTCGGCCACCACCCAGCCCTGCTGCCATCTCGTCTCCATCCCGGTCATCTCCCCAAATCTTGATTTTCTTTCCTAATCCAATCAACCAAACCCTAACCGACGCCACCTATTTTTTTCATAATCACCGCGTTGCCACCTGCTCCACCCGGATCTGTGTTGCCGGTTTTGGGTTCCACAATTTGTTTTTGGCTGGACGTCGTGGTGGTGAAAGGCCAGAATGTAGAGATCTGCCCATGCCGGTCACGGTCGAGGTTAGTTTTGGCCGGCCGTAGGTTCGGCCATTTCTTCTGCCCATTTCTTTTTATCCGTAACTCGCCACCCTCGCCAAGCCCCATCGACCACCATCACCACCTATTTTTGCCGCCACCCTCATTGCGCCTTATCCACCACCACCATCGCCCATTTTTGCCCCCACCATCAACTAGAACCACTTGCGCTGCTGCCACCAGCCGGATCCACAAACCCTTGTTGGTTTGTGTCGGCCCTAATGAGGGCTTGGGCTTGTGGTATTTGGACAATTTACAGGGGTATTTTGGATAAATTTTTTATTTCGTAACGAAAATCGTGGGTTGCAACACTTTTGTAATTTTGGGTATTTTTTATAAATTTTATAACAGAAGGGATCTTTTTGCAACTACTCCAACCTACATAGGTATTTTACACAATTTTTCCCATAAATAAATAGAGGAAGACAGGTATATGGGAGGAGAATATCTGAGCTTTCTGCTCTAATTGACCCGATTCAATATTGGTTCGGTTTCGGTCACACTTATTTCGGCACCACCACCGTCAATATAGCAGCGGGGAGAGAGCAGCGAGCGTAATAGCCGAACCGAGTGACAGAGAGAAAGGGGAGACGGGGCCTTGGACTGCGCGAGAAAAAGAGCCGAGGAGTGGAAGCTTAAAGATGGACGAAGAGCAGAGCAACAGCAGCAGCAACGGCAGCACCAGCAACAATAACATGGATACCGGAAAAGCAGATAGATCGGTGTGGTTGATGAAGTGCCCGCTAGTCGTGGCCAAGTCCTGGCAGTCCCACACCGACCCCCATCCCGTGTCCAAGGTTGTCGTTTCACTGGATCCTCTCCGCCCCGAGGATCCCTCCTCCCTCCAGGTACATGTTTATCCGACGAATTGGCAGTCTATGTTTTCGACAGACAAGTTTGCTCCGATTGTGCTAATTAGACGTCTGATTATGAAGATATCGGGTTTGTATATAGAGTAGTGTTGAAAGTTTAAGCTTTGGTCAATGATGTTAAGTATTAGAGCGCTGCATACGAGTAGTTAGAAAAGAGTATTAGGCGATCGAGAGCTCTTCTTAAGCGAATTGATCTCTAGTTACGAATAATGCTTTGCATGAAGAGTACATGATACTGGAGTATTGAGTAGTTTGTTCGTGTTTTCATCTATCTCCTCTGTTGCTGAAGAGAGAGCCTTGCGTCGGTGTTTTTCAATTGTTTAACAGCTTAGGATTTGGAAAGTAAGCAGTTTTGGTGGTGTTTGTTTAGTTGAGCTCAGTTCCGTGTTTGCTTTGTGGGTGAGAAATAGTACTGACAATAAGGTTTCCTTTCCCTGAAACTGTATGGCATTGCTTCGTGCGTCGTTTGGGCTGTTGAATAAACGTGATCTTCTGCCCCTTGTAATACTTCTCAGTGTTATATAAGTGCCGTTCTTCCACTCTTCCATTCTTGAAACATCCCCCATTGACTGAATCTGCCTTTGCAAGGTACCGAAGAGCATTTAGGGGTGAAATTAAGAACTCAGACAATGTCAAGAAGCAATAGGATAATGTGCTACACTTCGGTTCCATGCTAAAGCCAAGATGAATTCCAGAAGCATTTTTGTTAAGCTCAATCAAAGCCAGCAGCATCGTATAAATTTGACTGCCAACTAAGATTGACAAGTCCACGAGGATGCCTATTTAGCGTTCCATAGTAAAAGCATCTCCACAATTTCTAGTGTGATACTTCTAAGGAAATCTAGAAAAAAGTTTTATAATGGTGATGGCCATATTCATGTTGCGGTTTAACAATATTCATGAAATTTATGGAGCACAATTGATGAATTGTTTTCTTGTTGGTTGACTCATTAAAGAATTCATCCAGTTCATATAGGCTGCACATGTACCATTTTGTATGAATCTTGTTGTAAATCACTCTTCTACCCTTCTTATGTTTGTTCTTATTTTTTATTGGAAATCAGTTCACAATGGAGATGTCTGGCAATGAAACGGGGAACATGCCAAAAAGTTACTCTTTGAATATGTTCAAGGACTTTGTTCCTATGTGTGTTTTTTCCGAAGGAAGTCAAGGTGAGGAGCATACCATCATTGTTTCTATCTCACGATGCATTGAAGTTTTAAAATCGTGGTAATGATATTTTTTCCTATATATATATATATTGACACGGTGATTACTGTGTAATTCTTGATTTCCTTAACATGCCAATTGCTGTGCATGAATGACATGGGCTTTAAAACAAAAAGGTATCGGTGGAAATTTGTTGTATTACTTGGTGTGATAAATGCCATCTACGCAACATTTGGAATAAAAATGAGTTTGTTATAAACTTCAGAAAGTCAGCCATATATAGTCAGTGGTGAATTATTTGTTCGAAACGCTAAGAATCAGTTACGTTGTATGAAGTCGGAGCTTTTTCTCTTTACTTATGGGAGGAAGGTAATCGAAAGAGAATCAATAACTCAGTCTTAGTTCTAAAACGTAGCTTTTGGATGAGAGGAATAATTAAAGAACCTGTCTCCTATAATGTCTCATCTACTCCAGTTGTTGAGACTCTCTGGAGCTAGATTTAGGTGCATTACCTGAAACTGACCAAGTTAATGTGTTAGAGCCTACACAGCCTTGATTAATTCGCTACAAGTTGCATGCATGACTATAGGCTAACCTTTTAGTCACTGAAGTGGTACTATTTAAAAACAATTAACTTGCACTGTTACCGTTTTCTTTTGTTTAACATCCTGTAATTTTCTTAACCATTCCATAGCATACATCATGCACCTGAGTTGCATATTTATGGCTTACATGCAATTAAGCTACTTCATGATTTCGTGATTTCTATGTGACATTCGTGCATACCTGTCTAGATAGTTTTGCTCTTGTAATAGTAGTCAAAAGAATTTGGACAGAAGTTTACACCTTTTTCTGCTCGAGCGCACGTGTGTGTAGGGAGGGTTGCAATTGAAGGGAAAGTGGAACATAAATTTGACATGAAGCCCCACAATACGAATATGGAAGAGTACAGAAAAATGTGTCGCGAAAGGACAAATAAGTCGATGATTAAGAATAGACAAATACAGGTATGGCCTATCACAACTTTTTTCTCCTTCAGCTATTACTTCGGTTATTTGCTTGACATTATAGTAACAGAGAACTCTCTTCGTTATCCTGGGTGAGAAATAGGTTATTGACAATGATCGTGGAGTGCATATGAGGCCCATGCCTGGAATGGTTGGCTTGATTGCATCAAATTCTAAGGTCATTATATCCTGCTTCTCATTTTAAATATATTATGAATGTTGACCTGGCCAATTGAATCATGACTACATGTGTTATTCTCATATTGAAGGTTTATCTGCTATTCTCGTATTGAAGGTCGATAAACATGCAATTGGAAAAGAACACCTTGACCCCCTTTTTATTTTCATTTGCTTTTAAACTCCGTTGCTCATTTATCCATCTTGTTAGCCATTGTATATGAACGTTTATTTCATGTCAAATCCCTCTTGTTTGGTTGATAACCATATACTTAGGAAACGGCTTCAATTTAGTATACTTCTCATCCACAAGGTAAGAAGAGAGGAACAATGGAAGGTGGAAGGAGTGGACCCAAATAATTGAAATGAAAAAGAAAAAAACAGGTGATACTAAAGGATCCTTTATAGGTAGAGATAGGAGAAGAAGAGGAAAGAGAATTGAATGATGAGTCTGTGTCTATGCGTGTGATGGAGGGAGGGATAAGGATTCCCCTTTACTACTCCCCTGCATCACACAAACTTTAGCTATTAAGATGCAATATGTTGCAGTTGGAACTGGGCTAGCTCTATAGATCGGTCGGATTTGCTTGAATAAGAGGCCGAATTTGCATTTGCGCATAAACTTTCAGATTAGCATTACATGAGCTCGGCTATTAATGATATGTTTAGCTTAACAACGTAAACAATTTGTATAGCATGTAGCATTAAAATTTTCAAGCTTACATACCCCTTCTCGTCCCAGTTTTGCATGCATTAATTGCTATTCATTTATGCATAGATGCGCTCTCCATGTTTTCATGCTAAAAACATGCAGAGTATGTGCCTTGGACTAACAGATTGTAATCTTTATTTTAACAATCTGTGACCAGGATAAGAAGAAAACAGCACCGGTGAAGGGGTCAGAAGTGAAAAGAACTAGAAGGGACCGTGGGGAACTGGAGGATATCATGTTTAAGCTTTTCGAAAGACAACCTAATTGGGCCTTAAAGCAGCTAGTCCAAGAGACAGATCAGCCCGCGGTATCTCCTTTTACTACTACTGTTACTGATTTGCTAAGTTAGCAGCTCTTTCTAGAAGTATTTTTTTGACTTTGATTTGTTAGCTCTATTCTGAGTGAAAAAAGAACTTGAGCTTTGGTTGCCAACTTGGGCAGTTCGAGTCTTTAAGTGGTTAATCATAATGTCCGATGTTGATCTCGAAAGCCCTTACTAACTAGTTATAGCATGCTGAACTTAAATCACTTCTAAGGTAATTTTATGAATGTACCCGAGCAGATCTTAGGTAGCGTTTGAAATAGTTTTTATTTTAGTTTTAAAAACTGGATAGAAAAAACATGTTCAACAGACAGTTTTCGTTTTTTTCCTTCAGTTTTGTAAACTATTTTGGTTTTTATTTGGAAAGAAAAAATATGTGGCTGTTTTGAAAACTCCAATTTGGAGTTTTCAGTTTTAGTTTTTATTTTGAGATCCACCTTTTGACCTTTATTAGAAGCATAATCAGACAATATTTTCCCAACTCCATTTCAATCATTCAACAGCCACTACTATACTGCAACACAACAGGTATCCTCCATCTACCATCCGCCGCCCTGCCGCCACCACCCAACACCAAGACCTCCATAATGATTTTCACATCACCATCCCTAACTATTTTTACATCACATTTTCTTGATTAGAACAAATTAACATACTAGAAATTCAGTGATACCAATCGTCATCACCAAACATACTGTCCCCACCACGAAACTGCTGCCGTCTCCACCACCATCACCATCTTAATCACCAAGCACCACCACCGCAACTGTTGCCGCCTCAACCACCATACACCGCCGCCACCACCACCTAAAAACATTGATCAACGTCGACCTCGTTGATTTCCACCGCCGTCGATCTCACGACTCCCAACCACCCACAGTTTACTTGTAACAAATATCTTGTCGACACCTTTGATCTCTAGATCTGTAGCTTAGTTTTCATCAGATCAGGTTTGTGATTCCATTTAACTCCGTCGTGGTAGTGCTTTTAGCGGTCGGTCGTAATGGGTGGTGGTTTGGCTATGGGTGGAGGTGATACTGGGGTGTGGTGGTGTTTGGTTGGTGGTAATGGAGACTTCTTTGTCTGTTGGGGAAGAATGAGAATGAGAATATAAAGGAAAAACAAATGTTCTCTTGAAACAAAAACTGATAACAAAAACTGGTGTACCAAATATTCACCTCTTTTTAGAAAAAATGAAAACCACAATTAGTTTTTGTTTTTAGAAAAACCAAAACTAAAAAACAAAAAGGTTGTCAAACATAAGTATGTCTGAAACTCTGAGTTGCTTTTGAATTGATATAGTTATTGTTCTCCCCTGCAGCAATTCTTGAAAGAGATATTGAATGAGCTCTGCGTGTACAATAAAAGGGGAACAAACCAAGGAACGTATGAGCTCAAGCCAGAGTATAAGAAATCTGTCGAGGATACAGGTGATGAATAAAATTACCTATTTCTGCGACTGTCTATTGGGTGTGCAGGGGTAGCAGTAAACTTCATCGAGAGAGATGGAGTTCGCTCCATCGGTATACCCCTGTCCCTTACAAGTTTTACGTCTTGTAGTGATGAACAACTTCTCTCAGTCTTAAGAAAGGTGTAGAATTTTATTAAAGAGGCATATAGTTCTTTACACTTGCTTATGAGTTTTTTGTTTTGTGGTCTACAATTGTATTGCTTAATAACCTAGAATTTTTTAGCTCATAAAAAGAAAGTTATTGTCGTCATGTTGTTTAACTAGCCCCACAACAAAATAAGAGGGTGCAAACCCTTACTTTTGTTTTGTCCACCATCTAGTCCATCTGAGAGATTAAACTTTAGCAGCTTCCACCGTCTCTTCCAATTCAACTTACAAAAGAATGAAATGATATACGAAGAATTAAATAAAGGCAAAAATGCTCAAAGAGGAATACGGGAGATAACTCTCAGTTTTCTGTTCTCCCTCCCAAACTTAATTATTTGTAAGTACGGATCTATATGATCCATTTTTGCCATGATAAACTTTGTTTTTTATTTGAAAGTTATTAGGATAATGTACTTTGACGATAACCTTTGTTCTTCCTTATGTATGTATTAGTTGCTATGGCATTTGAAGGCGGACAGCTTTCCTTTGTTTTTTGTTGAATAAAATTTGGTTATATAATGAATGTACGGTCAAATGGAAAAGTTAAAATTGTGACAGGTATGGTAAAAGCATAAAAAACTTCTTCTGATGGATAGTCTGAATTGGCCTATATGGCTGGAAATAGATGCTGGAGCTTTACCTAAGCTCAAGAACATCTTGACATTGATCGAATTTGGAGAAATCTGGCGCTCCCTATGGCTGCTCCCATAGGTTATGAAGTTTAAAGAGACTCACGCTTGATTACCTTTAATAATAAATCAGTTGCAAGAAGATTAGGGTTTTTCCTTCATGTTGGTTGGAGAACCGCTATATGACATATCGCATCTGAAAGTGGTACTACTTCTTTGTTCCTTTATAAAGGAAAGGGTGGGGCAGGGGCGGATCTAGGAAGTGTAATTGGGGGGGACCAAAAATGATTATTAAAACATATGATGACAACAGTGTATGTACAAACTACTAATGTTGCATAAAAGTAGGTTGACTGGTAAATTTATATATTTATCAGTATGATGATTATTGAATTATATGATGACAACAATGCATGTAAGAATTAATATACTATCAGAATAACTAATCCAGAGAGAGCTTTGTAGAATTTAAACAATAAAAAAAAAGAATACGTAAACTAACCTTAAACTATTCTTTTTTGTTTGTAATCTAGAGCTTTGGAAGAATGAAGATGGATTAGGGGAAAGACCCAACAAAAAAAATCCTAATTCCATTCAACAGTATTATAGTACAGAGGAATTTTCGTGATTATACCAAAGCTGGGTACCCCTTAGATATGAAATTCAAAAAAATTTCAGAAAATTGGGGGCTGACCATGGTCCCCTTGGCCCTATTGTAGCTCCGCCCCTAGGGTGGGGACAACTCTAGCAGCCAACGGCTAGTCACCTCATGTTTGAGCTTATGGATTTCTCCTCTTAGCGCCTAGGGTGCTTTTTATGTGTTTACGGGTTACATTTGTTGCAGATTATAGGAAGAGAGGGAAACATGGTGTCCATATTTAAGTCATAATTTGGGTGAGAGTTCGTTATTGTGGACTACGGAGTTGAGAGAGTTTGGGTTCGTTCCTTTCACATGGCTGAGTTTTTTGCACCCCAATTACATATGAGAAAAGTGGGTGTAAAACTATGTAGTTCCGACAAGTGAAATGACTATCACTTACTTGGTTGGCGCGGAAGCTACCCTGATACTACCACTTCAGGCACCAACCACCACCACATTAAGCACATCCCACCATGAAAACAAGCCATCAGGCAAGGGCACCAAAAGTTTAGAGCACCCAACCATCAGATTCTACCACAACCACATCCAGCAATAATCTCCTATCGCAACCTACCTTCACAGAATCCAGATTGACCACCACCACCTCTATCGTACTTATTGCAACAGATCTGAAAAATCACCCATGTATTGTAAGAGGATTACAATTCTTTCTTTTGCTGTTAATCGCTAACTTGTGAATTTAGGGAGCTGATGGTGTGGTTATTACGCAAATCACTCAAAATTCTGTGCGCTAAAAAGTGGGTTGTTGTGTATGATCAAGTTGAGTTCTCCACTGCAGTGCCAGATTTGCTGACCAATCTTTACTACCATTTTTTGGTTATAAAATGTAAAGCCTGCATTGGCTCTCTGTTTAAACATGGCCCAGCATATCAAATTATTTGGAGATGTACTCAGTTTATCTGCCGATAGGCGGTGAGTAATGATTTTGTTTGTGTCAGTTGACTGGTTTTATGGTGGTTGTGGATGCGGATTTCAGAGGTGTATGTTGGATGTGGGGGTCGGAATTGCACTGGAGGCGGTAATGGAGCTGACTGGGACAGGACTGTTGTTGTGGGTTGGTTTGGACGGTGTGGATTACAAGTATTGATTAAGCTTGTTGGGGTGGGTATGGGTGAGTGCCCTAATAATGCACATTTGACTTTGAAGATAAATATTGGGGGTAGCGACTTAGGGAAAGTATGGAGTCTTATAGCCTTCTTAGATAGATTATCTAAGAAGGCTCCTCATACTTTGTGTACGCGTGTTTTGTCATCAACTTATTAGATTGAACTCCGTGTGGTGGTTAAAAATCTACATTGCAATTAGGAGTGTTAAATGGCTTAGCTGCAGGATTATTGCATTAGGTCGACGAATATAAGATCCTGGACTCTACCTCTAGGTTAGGAGTTCATGAGGAGATCTTTTCAAGCTAAGATGGAACCTGGATTCAAACTGAAGTAGAGACAGACGAAGTAGACAGGACCATAGATTCCACTAATCCAACTTCTCACGTAGTTTCATTGCAGCCATTGGATAATAATTTTACTCCAATCATATTGTGAATTTACTTCCCTTCTTTGTAATCAAGATGAGGATATGTTCAACTGAACTCTAAAATAGAAAGTCATACTTAGTAGCTTATGTACTGAAACCACTCCCAACCTTGGAAGCCAAGTTATGGCAGAACTTGGAGAGGGGCAGCTTTTTGCCTGTGGATCTGTAACAGAACCGTGTGAAACAATGACCTCGTGGGACTTATATACAGATTTAATGATTTACTTGCCCTAAATGATCCACAGATATTTTGTCTCCTGGAATCTAGTTGATTGGCATTATAGAGAGAGCCACTAGATGACATATAGATTCACCTTTCTAAAACTCATGATGCCAATGGCGTTTTTTTTCCTCAAATATAATCAATTAGCGCATATTCAGTGAGTGCGGTATTCAAGTCGATCAAGTTGTTCGATTCCGTGTCTGTTCTCCCAATAGGGATTTTCTGTATGATGCGGTCGGGCACAAGTCACGTGATTACCTTGCTGCATTGTGTTAGCGAGGGAGAATTGTGAAAGCAATGCGTTGATAGAATAGATGGGGTATGGTGACAATATTAGTAGTATATATACATATGATATGATGTTCAGCTTGTAGATTAATGTTGGAAGTGCTATCAAAGATTTCGTAAGTTTTTTCTTATAATATTTTAGTAGACGGACGGTTTAGGAAATGGTATATAGAAACATTTTCGTGGTCTTTTTGGTTCCTCAACAAGACAGACTTTCTCGTTGAGAGAGATTTTAACCTATGATGACTTCATTCTACCATGGAAACCCTTGTACAATTTTTAGTGCTTTACACATGCACTGAACGTTGCTCTTGAGTATTTCACCATGATAAAACAAAGAGCATATGTGTAAGGAGCCCTAATTATATCTAACCAAGTGCTGGGTTGCATGGCTTTTGCCATGATATCTGTGATTTCCTCATTGGTCAGTTGAATACATGTCAATGGGCTCTTGATGAGCACAAAGAGCTAGAAATGTGTCTCCCATTCATTCGGCGTGTCAGGTGCACACAAATGACGATGAGGATCTTGAAAATGACTGACTAGGAATCTTCATTGTCTTCTTGGAAGATCTCTATCGCATCTTTGGCACAGTGATGCCGATCCTATCTGCCGATCCTTTCTTTTCGAGTGAGCCATTCAGCAAGGGCAACTTGAAACTTTATTCAGTAATGGTGGCCTGAGGAACCCCACTCATGGGACCATACCTGTATATAGTGCATTTTAAAGGAAGTTGTAATGGAGACTTTGTCACTCCCATGAACGTGGATGTCAAAAGCTGGTAGCCAATAAATGGAGAGAGAGATGGTCCTACCACAGGTGGCATCTGTCATATTGTTGGATTAGCCTTGCACTCGAGAATATGATCACCTCGATTCGATACAGTGAAAAGCCTGTTCTTTTCTTTTTGTCTTGCCGTTAGGGCGCCCATTGTCTCGGCTATTGCATTCTTAAATCCAGTTGCAGGTGATTATGCCTTTCTTTCTTCTTCTTCTTCTTCTTCTTCTTCTTCTTCCTCCACCTCTCTTTGGTGTCAGAAGCAATTTGAAGTGTTCTAGAGTTGTGCATAACGGCATAGGTTACCAGTTCTTTATAAGCTGCAGTACTGGTGCCATCAAGTTAATTTTATTGAGTTCGAGCCATAGCTGGAGTTTTGATATGATCTAAATATACTACAGATTGATTGATTTTAATAATGTCCAGATGATGACAAATATTGTCCAGATGATGAGAAATATCCTTATAAACGCATTAATGCCTACAAAATGACAGTCCCAAAAGGATGTCCTTGGACTTTTGTACATTTCTAATATTTCGTCTAGCGTACATTTCTACAATTAAGTAGAAAAATAAATGTTGATTTCTTTAAAGTAAACTTGACAGAGCATGTCATAGGTAGTACTAGGTGAGAAACAAAGTTAATCATGTCTTAGGAAAAGAGAAAAAAGGGTGAAGGACTGAAGGAGGGAACCATGCATGCATTAGTGACTTGAGGGTCAGTTTTGGTGACTTCTGATGTCTAACTTAGTCAAAAAGAGTAAACTGATTAGCAATAAAGATGGCAATGGAGATTATCGCCTCTCACGCCTTTTAATTATGTACACACAACCGTGTTGAATTACCTAACGTCTGAACCTATGTTATCACGTTTTGTTTTGATAAAAGTGAGTGGAACTGTTTGTGCAAAATATCAGAGGCCTCGTCCCTGAGGCACTGTTTAGAATTGTTTGTGGTGGGTGGAATGATTTTTGTGTGCCAAAAGAGCCAAACAAAAGCAATAGAAAGATGTGCTGTGCTAGTGCGTTCATCCACTAGTAGGTTGAAATGGGAAGGTAGCCAACCACATACAGCTAGCTAGGAGGATCTTCCCATTGCAGGAAATATAACTGTATAGACCATTATCATTTCAAGGATGGTAACTGCTACTAGGGGAAACAGGTATCAATCTTCTTGGCTCCTTTTGTGGGAGGAAGAATCTTATCAAAATTGATCGATACCTAACCTAAACCTAAGTGATTCACTTGGTGACATTGGCTTGGACCATTTTATTGATTTCTGCGAGATTGTATCTCCCCAATGATCCCCACTGGTTTAAAAGGGAAGATTATTGTGTTTTTTACAGACACTTCACTGTTAGGAGAGGTGGGTTTGTTTCAACTTCATTCACTTTAGCTTCTTACATACTATTGGAAAGTACTCCTGGTTTGGAAATGTAGCATAACTTGTAAGAATTTGTTGCTGTCCTGAGTTTTGGTCACCTAAGAAGTCGGCTTCAGTGATTTTTTTGCAAAGCCGTTGTTAAAAACCTTTTACTGGAGCTCTAATTAATATCAGATGATTCAAGTTCGTCTTACAGGAGTAGTTTGTCCTTAATATTGATGGTGTATATGGTGTGGGTTGAGATTGTCGCAGGTCTTTGGTCTGAATCTTTTGTATGTGTTTTCGGAGGATTTGGTACAAGTCTGCACAAATTAGTGTCGTTCTTCGAAGCAAAAAGTCATGGCCAATGGCTGATGCAGCCCTTGTATCTTAGTAAAGTGTAAACCGACTGATTTTACAAGTGCGAAGTCATTGTAACACGGCCAGAGGGGGAGGGGATGGGTAACATTCTAGCATAGGTACGGAGTTTTTGGGGTTGGCTTGGAGAGGACTACTACTCGGACGACATGCACAACTCGTTCTAATGAACCCATTTTGGCTAGGAACCCCTGGCAAAAAAAGTTTAGGGTGAACCAATAAAATGAGAGGGAATCTTGGTTTAAGAGGCTCTTCCTCCTGTATGTTTCTTGTTATCTTGCGTTCAATATTGTTTACTTGATAACAATACTTCGCAATTAACCCCAAGGATTGATGGTAGATTACTAGTCTGGACTCCTTGATAAATATAGTACGGAGAACATGAATGGCTAATGTTCGATTTGTCTACTTGGTGGACTTGGGACGGGCTGCGCCCTTGAATGGTCCAGAAACGCTTACCTATTGATCTCCGTATCAACAACCTATATATACCGCGGAACATGCTTTTGAGATGATGCTGGTATCGCTATAATTTATATGATGGAAGACACTAATAATATCCCTCCAGTGTCACGTTTCGTTCAAGTTATGACCCACTGTGGAAGCGAGGAAACATGATGTTTTGATGAGGAGGGTGGTGGATCCATGCATGCGAGGCTGGAAGGTTCAACTTTGATATCGAAAGCCTGCGAGATTCAAAGAGAATGAATCTGTATGCCTTTCAATTGTATAGACTTCATAATGTGGAATGATTCCCATATCGCGAATCCTCCACCATTGAAGGTGACTTATCAACAGCACCCAATGTGATCTGAACGGCATCTGTCTACACAAAAACTAGGGAACCACGTTTACTGCAGGAAACAACATCTTTTGTTGTCCGGAGACTCATGAACATTGTCTTAATGAGCTCATGGAAATTCATACCCCAATCACACTTGCTGGAATAGACTTATAAGGCATCTTTACTTTCTTTTTTGTTTTGGAGGGTTTTGCCAAGTACGTACCCTGGAGAAAAGATCGCCAAACTAATTTTGTTTGTCTGCAGGTTTGAATTTGCCATGTTATGAATATCAATTAAACTAATCTGCCCAAGTGGATGAATCGTATTAAAATTTTATTTCATAAAAAGGGCACTAAAAGGTTGATAAAAAACTGATCACTTTGTTGTTTTTATCTAATTTATGAATCTCATTCAACTTGACCTGTATTCGTCTCTATTCGTGGAAGCTTATCGTATCACTGTTACAGTAAATTTTTTTTTTTTGGGGGTTGTTAAGACTCGACGTGGCAGTTATTGTACGTCCTTTAGAGAGGCTTCAAGCCGCTCATTTTGTATAATCTCGTGTAATTGTACGTATTAAGTAAGTATGAACAGAGCCGATTTCATGAAACTGTGAGCAATGAGAATATTATGTATTTTGTGGAATACGTTTGTTTTTGTGTTTGCTTATTGGGTGTGAACATGATAAATGTAGTACATCACCTTAACAACACACTAATTCGAAGAAAATTTCATGTTTGGCATGAGAGCAATCATGGCATCTCCATTGTGCTCTAGCTCTTCATTAAAGCCTGCTTTCTTCCCTTTCATGCCACACCTCTTCTTCCTTGTGTTACACATTATAATGGAACTTTTAAAACGTTGGAGCATGCCAAAATCGTACTTATATACCATAGGAATGGTAGTTAATGAATAAAGGAATTTTTAAATTACAAATATAATACCTTTAAAAAATTTCTCCAATCTTCGATCCTCTTTGCTGAGACATATATTTGCTGCTATGAATAGGGCGGCCTTTTGATTAGCACTTCTATTATTGCTAAAGTATAGCCAAAAGTGTCGGTAATAGTCTTCAACTGCAATTCTGGTCACTGAATAAGGAGTTGGAAGAGCATGCTTCAATCACGATAGTAGAAAGAAGTACTCCCTTGAGAAACCGAAAAGAAAGTTCAGAGCGGTGTGAGTTCAATTTGGTGAGTTAAAAGAGTTGGCAGCATTTACTTTGGTAAGAATGGTGAAGGGAATATTTATAAAGGTCTAAAAGAAAATTGTTCAACTGGTCGGTGAATTAGAGTGAAAATTTCTAGGGACACAAAAAATAAAGAATTAGAACATTATAAAGGATCTAGCTCCAAATGACCATTACGGTGTGATCCCAAACACGTCCAAACTTTACGTGTCTGGGATAACAATTGATATCATACTTCTAATATGCTAGTTGACGTGCAAGTTCCGATTGTATGCAAATAATAAGAGATAAATCAATGTGCACTGCTATTATGTGCAAAATAAACGGAGTGACAAATCAGTGAAAAATATATAAAAGTGTCAAATCACAATAAAAAAGAAGTCCATCGCAAACCTTGCAAAACAATAAACCCACACAAACCCATTGTCCTCGATTGCATGCATTCTTGCCCATCAAAAGAAGGAAGCATCAACATGTTCTACATGGTACAGCTTTAAAAAAGGAGCTTGCCATTTAGCTGCGGGATGTCACTATGATGCAAACATCAAACACAGTTCTGCCAAAAACAAATTAGGAAATATGTGACCAACGAATTGTATACCCTCTTTCCTTTTATCTTTATCCTCGTGTATCTATAATAAACTCAAAAAAATAATGAAGTCCACAAGGCACTAAACTAAGCAC
>JAVXUP010002558.1:0-122105 GCA_033070095.1 Escallonia herrerae | reverse complement strand
AAGGTTGAAAGGTATGTAGTCTCTTCAATAACAGCTACAATAGAATCAAAATTTTCTGGCAAACTAATTAAAATCTTCTCAACAATTCTCTGATCACTAATATCTTCACCACATGTTTTCATTTGATTTATCAATTCAAGAAATCTACTGGAATAATCCTTCAAACTTTCATCCTCTTTCATTTTCATGTTCTCTAAATCCTTTCTAAGAGATTGAAGTTTGATAGTTCTCACCTTATCATCCTTGGAACTCATTTCTTAGAGTTTCCCATGCTTCTTTTGCATTTTCAACTCTCATGATTCTTGGAAAAATTGGATCAGTAACATTTCTTTGAATGATTGAAAGAGCACTTGCATCTTTCTGCCTCTTTTCATCTAGTTTCTTTTTCTGATTTTCAGTCATACCCTCTGTTGTATTAGGTTCAGTAAACCCTTCTACTACTGATTCCCAAATGTCAACTGATTTAAAGATTGTCTTCATCTTTACAAACCAGAATACATAGTTTTCACCATCAAAAGGTAGAATACTTACTTGCTGGTTCGAAGAACTAATGTTGGCTATAATATCTTAGATGGAATTTCACTCCTTTGTTGTACCATTTTTTGGTGGCTGATTTTCAGCATGGGGGGGGGGGTGTTTTGACAGCAAGAAGAAGTGGTTTTAGGAGGTTTACTGTAGACCTACGAAATTGAGTAGAAAATAGAGAGATGAAAGAGAGAGATGGGTTTACCAGAAATCTGGTATGATTCACACTACTTCTCTTGCAAACTTACACCATATTTATATGCAAAATACATCCATGTGATGATTGACAAGTGGCTAACTAGTTTCCACCTACACTTAACTAGAGTTACATAACTTACCTTAATATGAACTAGAGTTAAGCATCATAAACAATAGTAAAAATAGACACAGCAGCAACTAAGCATTAATGCTAACAAAATGATTAGCACTTTGGAGGAGGCAGCTAAGAAGTTCTTGTCTGAGAATGTTCTGGAGAGTCACTCCATTGAAATTGTGAGTATTTATTCAAATACTGTTTTCCCTCGAATACCTTATCATTTTTAGCAAAGAAATGGTCCTGGTGGTTGAATGTTCTTTTGAGTATTTAATTATGGATAAATGCAGCATGGTTTTGGAAATGGAGGGCCTTATACAATTTCCAATGGTCGATTCAGTTCAGAGTTTGAGGAGCTTTGCAAGCTCGATAACTGCGTTTGTGGTTCATTTCCTCTTACGCTTTATTGTTGTGCAGTTTAAACACTTGATCTGGAAGAAAGGAAACCATAGTTATAAATAACGTACCGGTACCGGCCGATATGTACCGCTTTTGTCTTCTACTGGTACAGTATCTTTTATATTTTGTATCGGTTAAAATACCGGTATGTACCTGTTGTACCAGCCGGTACAGGTGATATCGGTCGAGAACTACGTAACGGCAGAGATTTTGTGTTTTGTACCGGTTCCTTAAAGACTAAATAGAAAAACACTAAGTTCTATTGTACCAATCAAAGTCTTTATAACCTCTAACTCATAATATTCATTACAATTTGTAAAATCTTTCCTGATAAGTTAAGTTATCAATCTTCAATTAGCTTGATTTACTTCATACCTGTAAATTTTTATCATATTCTTTTATCTATATGATATACTGCTTTACACACATGCACTCTCGCACACACGCACACACACAAAAATAACTTATTCTTGAATGTAAATACATTATTATTAAACAAAAAACTTATTCTTACATAAAAATTTGCGTATGAGATCGTTGAAAAGGAGGGATAATATAGAGGAGGTAATTCAATTGAATAAGCTATTTATTTCTAATGTCACTGTATGCGTGAATATTACAAATGTAAATTATTGATGAAAAAATTGAGGTGGTACCGAGACGGTACCGGACCGGTACGTACCATTTCAAGGAAAAAACGGTACGTACTCCAGTATGGTATTCATAACTATGAAGGAAACATGTCCGCCAGCTGTCCTTAATATTTTCCTTTCTTCATATGCTTTGTGTATGCGCGTGCGCGTCTAGATGTCTCTCTGTTTGGGTGTTGGTGTGCCCCTTTGCTCGTTCGGAGGTACACAAAAATTTGAAAGAGAAGTATGCATGGTCTTATTTAGTTAATTCTTAGAGTAGTTAAAGATTATGAAACAGCATGTGACATTCAGTTACTACATTTTGGAGTTCTAGGACATTGCGTTCACCAAAATTTTTGCGGTGTTTAAGTAGTCCTCTTATTTTGCGAAAGTGATAGAGAACCATTTTGTGGACTTACGAGGTTGCTTGAATGCTTGGAGGGTGATTTACTGGATTCACGATGTCGACTTTTTTCTACTGAACTGTTTGTTTTGCTTTAGCATGTCTGTACTCAACAAATCTGATAGAACTTATTTTGGCTTAATTATAAGAAACATGAGGCATTTTGGTAGAAGTGAAAGGTTGTAATCTAGAGTTAACTAGTTCAGATCTATATGGACCAAAATCTAAAGTTCCCTTAACTGGAGCGGCGTGTAGTTGCACCTGCAATGTCGTAGGAGATTAACGCTTTACAACATGCCAGAAGTCTTGAAGCCAGCTGTGCAACCACATATCTTGTTTCTGTCTCACTTGCTTAATATTCTTGAGCCACAAGATTGATCAGTTTTTTCATATTAGGAGTTACGTAACGGTTGATTTTATTTTTATTTACAAAGTCTGGGGAGTTTGGGAAAGTATTCAAGTGTCGAGATAGACAGGATGATATGGTCTATGCCGTTAAGATCGAAGCTTGTTCATAATGATGACCAATTTTCTACTGTTTTAAATAACTTGTGCACATCTTCGATGCTTAGGGAGGTCAGAGTTTTGTCTCGCCTACGACATCCAAATATCGTCCGCTATATTGGTTGTCTTTAGGATCAGGTTTAGGACTTTAGATTGTTGAGAGACG
The DNA here is from genome assembly GCA_033070095.1 of Escallonia herrerae. NCBI lineage: Eukaryota > Viridiplantae > Streptophyta > Magnoliopsida > Escalloniales > Escalloniaceae > Escallonia > Escallonia herrerae. The sequence continues at coordinate 119,163 of JAVXUP010002558.1, read as the reverse complement.
TGGTTTGGCTTTACATCATACATGGGCAGGCTTCACATTTTGGAGTTTGGACTTTTGATTAGATTTTTAATTAGTTTAATATATATGTATTTGTTGGAATTGGGTTTTAAACCCATTATGGAGAAGTAACTTTGACTCAATTTTTAAATTGGTTTCAAACCATATTTTGGTTAGGAACAAATTGATTCATGATCCTCTATTGGAATAGATGATCATGGTATATTCACATGTTTAAAACAAATGGAAGGTGAATGAGAAAATTAACGTTGAAGTTGGTGGTTCAATTTAAAGGGAAGAGAGAATCCCACATAGAAGAATTAAAGTCAATGTTGTCTCCTTATAAGGCTTAGCCTTGAGCTAAGGATTGGGCCCCTTGGGGGTACCCATGTTTTGTAAGGAGGAAGGACCTAGGTTGACCCAAGGTCCACCCCACGCGCGCCGCCCGCCCCGTCCCGTCCTGGTCCGGTCCCTGGCTTGGGCCCATCAGGCTTTATTCTTTTTGGGACAAAAACATTTAAATAAATTTATTTATTTATTTTCTTTTTCGAAAGTTGTGACCTTTCCAGCTAGCAGTTTTTTCTGTGAAGAGTTGCACCCCCCAGTGAAATACACTGTGTATAAAAACGAGTCAGTTACAGAAGTTAAAGATACAACTGAATCCCGAAATTATTTTCTGCAACATTCTGTCTCCGCATTTCCTGTGTCCGAAAGAGTTCTGTGCCATTGTTTTGGTTCGCCGGGTCTGCAATTTGGAGTGCTCCTATTTCAGACGTATTGTCGTTGTATCCTGGGAGACTGTCGTCAAGAACCGTCAGCACCGTTGCCGGACGAATAAGTCTTAAGGACAGTGAATCAAATTCACGCCTCGGTTCTCCATTGCTGTTTGTCTAATTTTGCTATGAGTTAATTTAATTGTTCTTGCTAATATTGTTTGTTCTGTTTAGTAAACTACATTTCAGTATTTTCGTACTAAGTTGATTTCTGCACAAGTATGCACAAAGCCATATTTATCCAACAATCTTAAGACTTACTTTCCGCACTTTGTGTTGCATGTGTAGAAACAGCATTCCGCACTTTGTGTTGCATGTGTAGAAATCGTATTTCCAAAACAGTGTTTTCAATTTTGTTTTCATATTTGATTATGTCAAGCATATACTAAAATTATTTTTAGTTTCTGAATTTAATTTTAGTGATTACAATACTCGATTTTCGTTATTGTTTTTGTGTTAGATTGGACTGTTTATTAATTGTTGTTATAATCTGTTGATAGATTTATAACAATGGCTACTAGCGAAACCAATCCCGAAAGTGGACCGGTTAATACCAACATGCAACACAGTGGTGGGACAATGTATGCGATGCCTTATGTGGCACCTGCTCATGGTTCTGTTGGACTTGGTGAAAGACCGAAAAAGTTCAACGGAAAAGATTTTAAGAGGTGGCAACAAAAGATGTTGTTTTACTTGACCACCCTTAATTTGGCAAGGTTCTTGCAAGAGGATGCACCAGATCTTGGTGAAAATCCTGACCGGCAAACAGTGGCTGCCGTGGATGCTTGGAAGCATTCAGATTTCTTGTGCAAGAACTACATCCTCAATGGATTGGACAATGCGTTGTATAACGAATATAGTCCAATGGTCAATGCGAAAGCATTGTGGGAATCCTTGGAAAGGAAATACAAAACGGAAGATGCCTGCTCAAAGAAATTTGTAGTCGGCAAATTCCTTGATTTTAAGATGGTGGATTCCAAGACTGTGATCAGTCAATTCCAAGAGTTTCAGCTAATTCTGCATGATATTCATGCGGAAGGAATGGTACTTGGAGAGTCCTTTCAAGTGGCTGCTTTGATTGAAAAATTGCCACCCACTTGGAAAGATTTCAAGAACTATTTGAAGCATAAACGCAAGGAGACGAAGCTCAAGGATTTGATTGTGAGATTGAGGATCAAGGAAGATAATCGCCAGTCCGAGAAGAAGGCCGGTAATTATCATCAAGAGGCCAAGGCAAGTGTGGTTGAGCAAGGTCCATCAAAGAGGAGGAAAATTCCGATTCCGATGGTCCAAGCGGAGCAAGCGGATCAAATTTCAAAGGCGGTGAGAAGAAGAAGTTCAAAGGGAACTGCTATGTGTGCGGCAAAGCTGGCCATCGTGCTAAGGATTGTCGCAAAAACAAAGGAAACTTTAAGAAAGGAAAGAATTCTCAAGCCAACGTGACCGAAGTTACCAAAATCACCGAGGATGTGACAGATTTGAATTTATCTGCGGTGGTATCCGAAGTCAACTTGGTTGGAAATTCCAAACAGTGGTGGGTAGACACGGGCGCTACTCGACATGTGTGCTCCGAGTGAAGTATGTTCACTACATATGAGAACGCCAATAACGAGAATCTGTTCATGGGAAACTCTTCTTCTTCAAAGGTGCTAGGAATGGGCAAGGTGGTCTTAAAGATGACATCCGGCAAAGAATTGAGTCTCAACAATGTGCTTCATGTGTCAGACATTCGGAAGAATCTAGTGTCAGGCTCATTGTTGAGAAAAAATGGTTTTAAGCTAGTTTTTGAGTCCGACAAGTTTGTACTAACTAAGAGTGGAATGTTTGTAGGAAAAGGGTACCTTTGTGATGGTCTGTTTAAGTTAAATGTAATGACCATCGTACCTAAAGTTGTACCAAATTTCAATAATAATAATAATAATAATAATATCTCTTCTGCTTACTTGTTGGAATCTCCTAATTTATAGCATCGTAGATTATGTCATGTGAACTATGGCTCTTTACAAAAGCTAGTGAAAAATAGATTTTTGCCTAAAATGAATTTTGACTCACATAATGAATGTGAAATTTGTGTTGAAGCTAAAATGGCAAAAACGTCTTTCAAGTCAATTGAAAGAAGTACAGAACCTTTAAGTTTAATTCATAGTGACATATGTGACTTAAAGGTGGTGCAATCTAGAGGAGAAAAAAAATATTTTATTACTTTTATTGATGATTGTACTAGATTTTGTTATGTATATTTGCTTAGAAGCAAGCCTTGGAAGCATTTATCAATACAAAATTGAAGTTGAAAATCAACTTAGCAAGAAAGTCAAAGTACTAAGAAGTGATAGAGGTGGAGAATATGTTTTCCCTCTTGAAAAATTTTGTGCCGATCACGGAATCATTCATGAGACCACGGCACTGTATGCGCCTTAGTCAAATGGAATTGCTGAGCAAAAAAATTGTACTTTAAAGGAAATGATGAATGCTTTGTTGATAAATTCTGGACTACCGGATAACTTGTGGGGGGAAGCGGTCTTAACTGCAAATCATATACTTAATAAAGTGCCTCACAAGAAGCTGCAAAAGACACCTTATGAGCTATGGAAAGGTCGTCCTCCTTCCTTCAAATATCTTAAAGTGTGGGGGTGTCTAGCAAAGGTAGCTATCTCACCACCTAAAATGGTCAAAATAGGACCTAAAACGGTTGATGGAATTTTCATTAGATATGCAAGCCATAGCTCGGCATATCGGTTCTTAGTGCATAAATCTGAAGTTGACGATATACACGTCAACACCATAATGGAAACAAGGAATGCACATTTCTTCGAAGATGTGTTTCCTTATAAAGTTGCACAAAAACGGAGCTCTTTAGAAAGAACTAGTATGGACCAAGATCCCTCATAAGAGGAAGATGAGCCAAGACGTAGCAAGAGAGCTAGAACGTCTACATCGTTTGGTCCTGATTTTCTAACATTTTTAGTAGAAAATGAGCCTCGTACTTACAGTGAAGCAATGTCGAGTCCCGAAGCTCCTCATTGGAAAGAGGCTGTTAACAGTGAAATTGAATCCATCATGCAAAATCATACGTGGGAACTGGTGGATCTTCCTCCTGGAAATAAACCATTAGGGTGTAAATGGATTTTCAAGAGAAAGATGAAAGCTGATAGAACGATCAAAAAATACAAGGCTCGATTGGTTGTCAAGGATATAGACAAAAGGAAGGGCTTGATTATTTTGATACATATTCACCAGTTACAAGAATAACATCCATTCGAATATTGATAGCTATTACAGCTATTAATAATCTTGAGATACACCAAATGGATGTGAAAACAGCCTTCCTAAATGGAGATCTAAATGAAGAGATCTATATAGAGCAACCTGAGGGGTTTGTAGCTCCTAATCATAAGAGGAAGGTATGAAAGCTTGTCAAGTCACTTTATGGACTAAAACAGGCTCCGAAACAATGGCATGAAAAGTTTGATAAAGTCATGATTGAAAATAGCTTTAGAATCAACGAATATGATAAATGTGTCTATGTTAAAGGCACGAAAAAAGGATATGCCATTGTTTGCCTTTATGTGGATGACATGCTCATTATCGGGAGCAATAATGAATTCATTAAGGCTACAAAGAAAATGTTAACCAGTAAGTTTGAGATGAAAGATATGGGTGTGGCTGATGTTATACTTGGTATGAAAATTACCAAAACATCAAATGGACTAGTCTTGTCACAATCTCACTATATTGAGAAAGTGCTAGACAAATTTAAAAGTTATGATGATAGTCCAGTTAAGACACCACTAGATGTAAATTTACATCTAACAAAGAATACTGGTGAAGGAATATCTCAATTAGAGTATTCGCGTATAATTGATAGCTTAATGTATATCATGAATTGCACAAGACCCGATATAGCGTATGCTGTCAGTAAGTTGAGCAGATATACTAGCAATCCGGGGAAGAATCACTGGATGGCTATTGTAAGAGTTTTAAGGTACTTAAAATATACCTTAAACATTGATCTGCTTTATTCTAGATATCCAGCTGTATTAGAAGGATACAGTGATGCCAACTGGATATCAGACTCTAATGAAACAAAATCCACAAGTGGATATGTGTTTACATTAGGAGGAGCAGCTATTTCTTAGAAATCCTCTAAACAGACATGTATTGCAAGATCCACTATGGAATCAGAATTCATTGATTTAGATAAAGCAGGAGAAGAAGCGGAGTGGCTTCATAATTTCTTGGAGGATATTCCAAATTGGCCTAAACTTGTGCTACCAATTTGCATACATTGTGATAGTCAATCTGCAATTGTAAGAGCACAAAGTAGTATGTATAACGGCAAGTTTAGACACATATGTCGCAGACACAATACCGTTAAAGAATTACTTTCTAGTGGAATTATTTCTATTGACTACGTGAAGTCAAAGGATAATATTGCGGATCCATTCACGAAAGCTTTGACTAGAGAGAAAGTAAATACGTCATCGAGGGGAATGGGTCTTAAGCCTAAGAACTAAAGAGTTGCCATAATGGAAACCCTACCTAGCTGACTGGAGATCCCAAGATCTAGGTTCAAAGGGAAAACCGAATTATGTAAATGCGACTTAGACAGAGCACTGTGGGGGGTTCAAACCCTCATATCCATTCCTATGATGAGACGACAGTGGCACCTACAAAAAGGTTAGGTTAAGCTATGCTTTTAATGACTCTTATATCTTGGAAATCCAAGTGGGGGTGCAGTAGGTACCTCTTAATAAGAAGTCACCTATGTGAGTAAGAAATGGGCTGCTTCTATGAGAATTGTAAGGCTGAATTCTCTAAGAGTACTCATGAAAACCAGGAGTTGTTTAGGGCCAAAATGAACACAACAATGAGAACCTCAAAACAACATTTGAGTGATACTGTGTGAAGTTCTATTGTCTTGGTTTACACTCAAGGTTGAACAGTTCAAGACATCACGTTCACTGGTTAACCAGTAAATCCGATAGTTCTCACTAGGGAAGGTTCAAGGCCATTGGCTATCTATCTTGATGCAGTGTCGTTCTAAAGAACTCTTTCTTGTATTAGTGTTTCTTTGTGTATAGAGTCCATTCAATTTTCTATTCATGTGGGGGATTGTTGGAATTGAGTTTTAAACTCATTGTGGAGAAGCAACTTTGACTCAATTTTTAAATTGGTTCTAAACCATATTTTGGTTAGGAACAAATTGATTCATGATCCTCTATTGGAATAGATGATCATGGTATATTCACATGTTTAAAACAAATGGAAGGTGAATGAGAAAATTGACGTTGACGTTGGTGGTTCAATTTAAAGGGAAAAGAGAATCCCACATAGAAGAATTAAAGTTAATGTTGTCTCCTTATAAGGCTTAGCCTTGAGCTAAGGATTGGGCCCCTTGGGGGTACCCATGTTTTGTAAGGAGGAAGGACCTAAGTTGACCCAAGGTCCACCACACGCGCGCGCTGCCCGCCCCGCCCCGTCCCTGTCCGGTTTGTGGCCGTGGCTTGGGCTTAGGCTTGGGCCCATCAGGCTTTATTCTTTTTGGGACAGGAAAATTTAAATAAATTTATTTATTTATTTTCTTTTCCGAAAGTTGTGACCTTTCCAGCTAGCAATTTTTTCTGTGAAGAGTTGCACCCCCCAATGAAATACACTGTGTATAAAAACGAGTCAGTTACAGAAGTTAAAGATACAACTGAATCCCAAAATTATTTTCTGCAACATTCTGTCTCCGTATTTCCTGTGTCCGAAAGAATTCTGTGCCATTGTTTTGGTTCGCCAGGTCTATAATTTGGAGTGCTTATTTCAGACGTATTGTCGTCGTATCCTGGGAGACTATCGTCAAGAACTGTCAGCACCGTTGCCGGATGAATAAGTCTTAAGGACAGTGAATCAAATTCACGCCTCGGTTCTCCATTGCTGTTTGTCTGATTTTGCTGTGAGTTAATTTTAATTGTTCTTGCTAATACTGTTTGTTCTGTTTAGTAAACTACATTTCAGTATTTTCGTACTAAGTTGATTTCTGCACAAGTATGCACAAAGCCATATTTCTCCAACAGTATTTAGTAGTGAGGTTTTAATTTGGTTTGCTTTAATGCCAATTATATGTGGGCTATTGATTTAGTACGTTATCTTATACTTTAGCTATGGGCTACAATTATCTAAAAGTAAGGAGTTGGGTTTCTAACTTTTAAAGATCAACAATTTAAGTTCACAATTTTCACATATTTGATTTTTAAATATTTGCTAACGTTTAAAAAAATAAACAGTCTCGATTTCCTTTTTGTAACGTCTGATACTTTCAATTGTGTTATACTGCTATCGCGACCGTTTGCGAATCCTTATTCCGTGATTTAAAACCTTGCTTGGAAATCAAGTTAAAGTTTATATGAAACCCAACTCCCATATAAGATAATTACTATTCCTAAAATTGACCAAGTTTGACTAGCAACAATTGGTGTCATACAACAACCCTTTTTGCTTTATCAGAGACCATACAATATTCTTATTGAGAACCATACAATACAATATTCTTATTGAGAATGATCAAATATACAACTTGGTTACATCAATCTTTTACATTAAGGGAGTTGCATATAATGGCACATATTGAATCAAACGCCGGGTAAAAAGTAACAGAATCGCACACGCATCGTGTATGCTGTGCGGCTCGAATATTATTATTGGATCATTTACACGGCCTCATTTATGAAAGGTGACTAGGAGTTCAGATCTAGAAGCATGGATTATAAATGAGGCTGTAAATGATCTGGTGAAGTGGATGGCTGTAATCCATTTTTTTTTGCAGCTCATATATATACACGGCCTCCACAATATATATATATTGTGGAGGTTCGATTCTTATTTATCGGTGGAGAAATTTTTATTAATACAACTGTCATCCTGGTGAAGTGGATGGCTGTAATCCATTTTTTTTTGCAGCTCATGCTTAACCGCCCGAAAGACCGGCGGTCAACGCATTTTTCAATTGTGCCCTTCTGTATTCTGTTCTCTCTTCTTCGTCTTCTCCCTATCCAGCTAACCTTCACCATGGTAGCCAACAACCACCACCGCGCCATTCAAGACCACTGTCCCTCAGCCACCACCATAGTCCTCAAAGCCGGCCCACTGTACCCATGGCTGAGAACCACCACCCCTAGTCACCACCACTGCGCCACCCCTAAACACCGCATATCGTCGACCAACAATTACGGCCAAACACCATACACCCATGTCCTCACAACCATCATCGGCAGCGGTGGTGGTAGATCTGGACGTCGCAAGAAGAGGGAGACGGTCTAGCAACAACGGGAAGTAGATCTGCCAAGACAACCATACCGTCCCACCACACCTCCGTACCGTATTCCCAGCTGTTGCTGCTTTCTTTTCATGGCTTTCGTTGCCATTGCGGCCATCTCACGGTCGCCGTTCATTAGTCCAAGTATCCCACTGATACCGACATCGCCGCTATTATCCATACTCAAACTCACCCATGCTGCCGTCCATCAATTAATTCTCTTGAATAATTGGATCTGCTTTTGTTGTATTTCTCAAATAATTAATCACCCTCCATCGTTCTCAAATAATTACTTTAATTTCTTGCAATGGATGTTGTTGGGCTTTGATTATTGAGTGAAAATGGTGATTCTCATGTCGGCATGGTGATGGGTATTGGGTAAGACGGTGAAAGTGGGTTGCAGTGGTACTATTAGACATGTTGTGTTGGAAATTCTGTCCTTATCTTGTATTTCTCTAATCTAATGTTTCATGAAGGTTGGTTCTTGGTGTATATGGTGGGGAGGCAGTCCAACCTTGATCAAAATGGTTGGCACTTTAATGTTTTGGCTAATTACAGCTGTGTCCCTGAGGTTAGGATGATATTACAAGCGTGTCCATTAGTTTGTAAAAATAACACTCGTGTCCGTTGACCAAACGGAATCTTAAAAAATAAAAAATGACATTGTTACCCTTAAATTAGAAGGTTATTTATTTCCAAATGCCATTACTATTTACTCTTCCCCCCACCACCCCCACCCCCATGCCAATTACAATGGCCAATGCTCAGGGAAATATCTCCGGCGGCCGGCAGCAGCCCAGCCACCTGTAGCGCGAGGGGGGGGGGGGTGCCGACGTCCATAATGATCAGCCCGTCGAGGGACTGGAAATAGTGATGCCGCTCTTGTCGCCGCTGGTGTCGCCCACCTCGCCCAATCGGACGGCCGAGAACAGATCTGGCAAGGATGAGAGCAAGAAGGAGCACACGAGGGAGCATAGGAGGGAGATCTGTCTCGTTCGATTGAAACTCCTCCACCCCATCAGCCCGAGCTCCGCCTGACTCCTCCACCCCATCAGCCCAGCTGGATAAGCATTAGCAGTTCTACGATCGGACATCAATCTCTCTGGTCACATCTTGAAGATCGTGAAATGAAATATCATCGCATCTGTAACCTGGCAAAAATCACGACGATCATGAGGGAGGGGGCTTCTAATGTGGACTGAGATGAGGGAGGGGGCTTCTAATGTGGACTGAGATGAGGGAGGGGCTTGGGCTTCCGGCAGCGTGGGGTGAAGGAAGGAGCGAGGGAGGGGGCTTGGGTTATCGGCGACATGGGTCGAAGGAGGGGACCGGGGTTGCCGGCGGGATGGGGTTCAGATCTGAGACCAAATTAAGTTTCCCAACCCTAATTTGAAAATTAGGGTTTTAAAACCCTAATTTGAAAGTTTCAAACCCTAATTTTCAAATTAAGGTTGGATTTTGAAACCCTAACTTTTAAATCAGGGTTTGGAATCCTCTTAATTTCAGGGTTTAAAGGCTAATTTTTAAATTAGGGTTTCAAAACTCAAGTTTTAAAAACTTAGGGTTTGATATAAAAGGGTAGTATTGTACAAGGGTAGTATTGTCATTTTAAAAATACGTAATGATGAATAGTACACATTTTGGACGGAATCTTGACCGATGGACACGGGTGATACATTTGAAACACTTTTGGTCATGGAATGTTACATTTTGAAACTTTGTGTCCTTGACTTTAATTACACTCTAACCTCAGGGACATAGGTGTAATTAGCCCTTAATGTTTAATGTTGGTAGTGGCCATGACATTGGTGGCCGGAGATTTGGTATTGGTGATTCTGACGCAGACTTGTGAAACTCAAAGAGAGAGAGAGAGAGAAGGAAATTGACCTCTGTGAGGAAGGGCAATATGCGGAAAATTTGTTTAAATTCCTAACCGCCACTCTTTTGGCCAGTTAGGCAAAAATTGATAAAAATTATGTCATCACAGCCGGCCATGCTGTTACGTGGACGGCCGGATGACGATTGGAAAAATAAGGATTTTTTCATTGGTAGTTAGGGATCGGCCTATATATATATATATATATATATATATATATATATATATATATATATATATATATATATATATATATATATATATATATATATATATATATGTTACATTCAAATTCAATGTTGTCAATTTAGGTGAAGCAAGTAAAGATATTTTTTCGTTCAGTCGACAAGTTGGATTGTGTGTTGCAAAATCCAGGTTCAGACCTTTGCCGCCGAGCACATGGTTCCACTTACAAAAATATGATTTGCCAACAATGCCTTTGAAAATATGCCACTGAATCAAAACGTTTTTGGGGTTCCCTGTATATAGATCCAAAGCCAAAATTAGATGGTTTTTCAATTCTCTCTTTTTGTCCGAAAGAGAGGCTTAAGTCCCTAGGAAAATTATTGCGCTCATTGCTGGAGGTATCTTGTTCGTGATTATATTAGTAATAAGACAAGCATAGCCGGCCGGGTTTTGGGGGTTGGGAGAGGGGAATAAAAAACATCTCAGGTCCTTTTAAGCCAGAAACTCCAATTTTTGCTAGCTAATGGACACATTTAATATGGTCTCAGGGATGAGCTTGACTTCATAGATCCAAGGTTGACAAGTGAGGGCTTATGTGGTCGCCATTATCGAGTATGTCTCCACCATGATTCCCTGATACCTTCTCTCTAATGCTGAATCCAATCTCTTCCATTGTATCCATCTATGTACTTTACAGTTTACAGGTGTGATTTTTCGGCCACCAATCAGCTGGCGTTTGTGGTGAGGGTTGGTTGCGGCGTTTGGATGGCTGTTGTTTGGCCGGTATTGGTGGACGGCGGTGGTGTTGACCATGAGACGGCGGCAGCGATGACATCGGGATCGGAGAAGTCCAGACGGCATTTGTGGTGCGGGTTGGTTGCGGCATTTGGGGTGGCTGTTGTTCGGTCGGTATTGGTGGACGGCGGTGGTGTTGACCATGAGACGGCGACAGCGATGACATCGGGATCGGGGAAGTCCAGATGGCATTTGTGGTGCAGGTTGGTTGCGGCATTTGGGGTGGCTGTTGTTCGGCCGGTATTGGTGGACGGCGGTGGTGTTGATCATAAGACGGCGACAGCGATGACATCGGGATTGGGGAAGTCCAGATAGATGTGGGGGGGGGGGGGGCAACGATCTCCTCGATGGCAGAAAAGAGGGAGTGGTGTTGACCGGTTATGGTGGGTTGTGGAGAAAAGGGAGTGGTTGCGATCCATTGACAATGGCAGAGATGGTCTGCGGCGTTCGGAGAAGAGTGGTAGTTACGATCCATTGACTCGACAGTAGGGATCTGGCGGCGTTGATCGAAGGAATGGCGGCAACAGAGTGGTGGCTGCTTCGACTGCATGGCGGCTAATCTGGTGGGTGCATCGAGTGCAAGGCGGCACGACGCTCCTCGACGACTGGTTGGCCCTTTAAGCCTACATCACCAGTTGCCGGCGGTAGTGGATGGTAACGTGTGACGTGAGAGCAGCCTACCACATTTATTACTGCTTTAATGGTTGTTTAATGTGTTATATTTTTTGTACCACGTGCATTTTTGATTGTACAAAATAATTATAATATTATTTGCATCTTTAAATAAAATTGTAGTTCATTTTAGCCCACATAACTTCAGTATTGTAGTTTTATTAGGATCTTAAATCTTCAACATTTTATTTTAGTTTTTTTAACACATGCAACTTCAATATTAATTAATTTAAAGTGATAATAAATACTTATATATAATACTTAATTTTACTCATACTCAAAGTTATATTTAAAGTTAATTTTGTGGTTCTCAAAGTTGTAGTTTTATTCATACTTAATTTTATCTGTACTCAAAATTAACTTATAATTTAAAGTTAATTTTATGTAGTTCTTTTTTACCCATACTCGAATTGATAATATTCAAATTTAATCTTTAACATAATATTATCTAAGCAGATCTTCTTTAACTGATACAATAAATGATTTGCACACGCATAGCGTGTGCACGGTAGCTCGTTACAATTTATGGCTATATGGTATTTACTCACTTATATATTATGAAATGAGTTACAAATGCAATAATGAGTTTTAATAACTCATATTTGTTTATGGAATATATAATATATTTTATTGTTTGACATTATTGAGAAGATTATCATGATTCCAAAAATTACAAAAGTTTTTAAGCTTACTTATGTGGCCAATAAATGGATTATGGTTGACCATGCTTATAAAGCCATGTAGTGTGACAGAAAAAATACTTGAAGTAACTATGCTTCGAAACTTAGTCTTTTCTAATACTATCACAATGTTTTTCCTCTATATCTATTATTTATATTTTATATTTGGGTAACGTGATCGTAGACTGGTTCATACTGTAGACGTGCATATGGAGGAGACATAATTGCGTCTATAAGTTTTATTTTAGAGACTTTATCTGACGTCAACACCTGCACGTAGGAAGGCGATAATATCTTTATGATAGTAACTTTGTTGCGACTTTGAGGAACTGTGTGGTCTGATTCGTATATGTAGCGAATCTACAGAATGTGGTGAGAGTTGCTCGCCCGCAAGCTATAGATTTCTGCTTTCCTACCTGCTAAACAAGTTTCCACCGTATCATGGAGATTTTAATATGTAGCTTTTAACACCCTCTGATGAGTCAATGGAATCCCTAGATATTTCCCCATTTTCGTAGATATTGGCAGGCACTGGTTGGCACATGTTTGAACAACCAGCTTATGTAATCCTTACACCTAACAATCATAGTGTTGCTGCTAAAAACTGGATCGGGAACCACACCAGAATCTGGCCTGCAAAAGAGAACACGGAGTGACCGCCGGGTGGGGTTCCGGCGGGGAACGCTCCGATGCTTAAGTCAGAGATGGCTAACAATGTAGAACTCTGAAGCAGCAGTAAGACACAATGTGTAATTGTGTGTGAACTTGTCTTTACCTGAGGGGCTTGACCCCTTTATATAGTGGTAGAAGAAGGAGTCCTAGTAGGACTGGACTTCGGTCAACTCTAATCAGAATCTCATTAGGATCCTAGAGGATACCATATAAGTCTCTGCTGATAGAGTCAGATCTTCTTTAGGATTCTATCCGGTGACTGGTATGGTAAGTGCTATATCGGCAAGGAACCGGAATAGGTTATGCGCTGTAACCGCCACGTGTCACCTTGGGAATGGAGGGATATTTTCAGCTATATCACATAGTAATGGCTTGTGTAACAATCATAGTAATGGCTTGTGTTTTAGTAGCTATTACTTCCACTTCAACCACTCCTTGAATTCAAAACAGGAATATCCTGTTTTCAACCTTACACACCAGATTTATTTGGTTGCCCGGAATTATGGCCCTGACCGAGCACCTTTTACAGGGGTCTTTATAGTTATAAGGCTAGCAGTAGCAGGGTGGGGTGATCTCAAATGGCCTAAAATGTCTCAAAAATTGTTAGTACTTGCCGCCGGGCAGTTCCAAATCATAATGTTCATCACGTCCATATCCATAACAAACATGATATGCTAGAGACAGGACTATAAGAAGCTAGCATTTCCTTCCCTCATTCCGAATTTTCTACTGTATTAGCCATTTTTATGACAATATCCTTTTCACCATCCAACTCAACTGTAATATATTTGCTCCTGCCACTTGAGTTCATGGGGGTCTTTGTTGAGGGATATCTTGAAATATCACCTGGCTCATCTTGATTTACCGAGTTTTCAGGATGTTGTATCCCATCATGGAAGCCGTGGGTTTGATTGAAGGAGGTTGATTGGGGTCTACAGTTCTAAATAGGATAGAGATGGGTGAAAAGGTGAAAGGTTGGGAGGCCACTGTGTGCCTGACATAGACGAGGTACCACGTTGTTTCATATCTATGGGGTTTAGCTGGAGCCACATTCAACTGTGGCTGGGTAATAAACCTCACAGGTATTAGTGGCACCGTTTGTGTGGTTTTTCAAAAGTTGGGAATTGACTTTGGAAAACTGTTTCTCGTCTTAGCTTTTAGAAGTATTGAGTTTAGGATTTCTTCTTAATTGTTAATTTGACGAAATATATCTCTTTCTCCAGCCAAGATAGTTAATGTTGAAGCCGTTGGGGCCAATGACTCAGTTACTAAGGCCAACGAAATCCGTAGCTTAGGAATTATACTTTTCGAGATGCTAGCTATGGTTGACATTGAGGAGTCCGATGCTATTCAATTGATTGTGGATAAGGGTTGTTGCTGCTGAATGTTGATGGGGAATCACAGTCACGAAATGGACCTGCAAAATAGAACACGGAGTGACCACCGGGGGATGTTCCGGTGGAGGATGTTCCGATACTAAAGTCAGAATGTCGCTACTAGGGTAGAGCTCTGAATAGCAGAAAATACACTGGGTGCTTGTGTGTGAACTTGTCTGCGTACCTGAGGGTAGTCCCCTTTACATAGACATCAACTGAAGAGTCATGGTTGACTTACATGTCTATGCAGATAATCCTTAGCCCCGATTAATTGGGATTACGTTAGGATCCTTATAGAATCTGGACTCTGCCAACACGATAACCTTGGAATCAAAGATAAGGATGACCCGAGTTAACCTTGCCACGTGTCGATATCTGGTTGGGCGGATATTTCCAACTATACCATAATGCCCCCCACTTTTTTAGCCAAAATGCTTGGCTGAGAAAGTGTATCTCCGGTGTTTTGAGATACGCATCAAATTTTTTACGGACCTTTTCTAGCTCTTGTAAGCACAAATAATATTTTCTCCTATCTTTTTGCTAACCAAAAAGTGCCGAAAGACCAAAATAACCAATTATTTGAAATTGGCTATTTGTTGCATAAATAGCATTCTGAAATTATTCGAAATTCTTCTGGTATGTTTCCAAATTTTTCCTTGAATTTTCTGCTTGGACCAAGGCCTGCTCGGGAAGCAGGCTCGGACTGGCTTCTCGGGAAGCCTGCTAGGATAGTGGGCTCGAACTTGCTGTCGGGAAGCCTGCTTAGATCCGCTGCTCGAGAGGTGGGCTCGGACCAGCTGTTCGGGAAGCCTGTGCGGGAATGCTACGCGGACGGCCTTTCCTTAGACGCGGGCCTTGTGCCTGAGAGGCCCACCTTTGTTGAAGTTTAAAGCAAAAAAAATTGGAGCTTCCGGGAGCGACTTGGGAGAGTCAAACACTTAATTGCGAGCGTGTAAGGCGCACGAATTACCACTGGGCTGGTCGGCCACTTGTAATTAATTATGAGCACCAAATATATTTAAACTTACTTGGAAACTTGGAAAATCCATAAATTCTGTTCAGGAAGCCTACTCGGAAAGTGGGCTCGGACTTGCTGTCCGGGAGGCCTGCTGGGGAAGTAGGCTCGGACTTGCTGTCGGGGAGGCCTTTCGGGCTTGAAGGCTGGAAAGGCCCATTTTATTCTTTTCTTTTTTTTTGTTCGATCATGCTGTGCTGGCTTTGGCCTAATGGTGGGAAGGCCCATTGGCTTGCTACTAGAGAAGCAAGCTCGGACTCAGGGCTTGCGATGCGGACCTGCTGTGCGGACGACCCAATTTCTCTGCTTGGACTTGAAGTTATGTTGTGGCCTATTTCCTTGCAAAAACAAAACTTTTCTGAAGTTGCTGGGAGGTCTTGAACTGCTGACCACGCGCACGCATGAGGCATGGCATTTCGTTGGGCTGCTTAACCACTTTTGGCACTTCCGAGCAGAAAACTTATTTAAACTATCAGTTCAAATTTTGAAAGGACCACAACTTCTTGCTTGGACTTTCGTTTGAGGTGAGTTTTTTTTTATTCTAAGTACTTTCTTGAGCTCTATCTATAGAAAATCATATTTTCTTCAAAAGATTTCAGATGCAAGCTCTACTCAAGAAAACTTCTTTGACTTCCATGCAAGAGCTTTCCTTAATCAAACTCCCTGGAGCTCTACACGTATGGTTTGCTTGAAAAGGAAACTTGACTTGCCTAGGCTGCTCGGGAACTCTGCACGGCCATGCTGCTCAGGTGTTCAACCATGTTAAAATGCTCGAGTGTCTTGCTCGGACAGGCTGCAAGGGGAACCTATTCGGACGCGCCTGCTCGGGCATCCTTCTAGGATGCCAAGTGTTGGTGCAAGGTGCTTAAGCACCCTGCTCGGACGCTCTGCTCGAACACAAAGCTTGGGAGCAAAGTTCTTGAGCATTTATTTGGATGAGCTGCTAGGGAATCCTTCTAGGATGCCTAGTGCTGGTGCAAGGTGCTTAAGCACCTTGCTCGAACGCTCTGCTCGGGCACTATGCTTGGACACAGAGCTTGGGAGCAAGGTTCTTGAGCATCTATTCGGATGAGCTGCTCGGGAATCCTTCTAGGATGCCAAGTACTGGTGCAAGGTGCTTAAGCACCCTGCTCAAACACTCTATTTGGGCACTCTGCTCGAACACAGAGCTTGGGAGCAAGGTTCTTGAGCATCTATTCGGATGAGCTACTCAGGAACCCTATTTGGACACAGAGCTTGGGAGCAAGGTGCTTGAGCACCCGTTCAGACCAGCTGCTCGGACGGGTGCCAGAACTTTAAGCTCTTGAGAACTTTTATGATGTAAAATTCTACAAAATTATCTGCTCAGGCATTCTGTTCGGATGATATCATGCTCGAACACTCTGCACAGCCATGCTGTTCGGGTGACAGGCTCGACCATCATCCTGCCTGGGTAGATGCTAAACTTTGGGCTCTTGAGGGCACAAGGGAATTCAAATAAGGCGATCTAATCGGGTGACATATTCAGCTGGCATCATGCTCGGGCAGACACCAGAGACTTAAGCTCTCAAAAAATTTAAAATATAGAATCCCATCGCCATCATTTTTCTAAGCATTTTGATGCCCCCTAGAGGGGTTTGACTTGTGTGTTTTTCACCTCTCCTTGGGAGGGTGCTTATGTAATTGTGTTTTTAAGCTTGTGCTATCCACATCTTGCATTATGTTTTACTTTAGCGCAAACCCTCATCGTTGGCTAAAGGTTGGCAAAAAAGCCTCGCACTCCTGCTCGGTCAGGTTTTGAATTAACAAAATAGGGTAGGGCGACGAACCCCCACAAAGGCTTTGTCATTTCACGGGCTAGAACCAAAGCTAGACCATTTTAGGTGACACTTGTGTACCACTCTATTACCTAAGTGACTTTTCACTGCCCCCTGGGGGGGGTGTGTTTTATGCAACTGCATTTATGAGCTTGTGTCCTTCACATCTTGAATTGTGTTTTACTTTGGCGCGAACCCTTATCGTCAGCTAAGGGTTGGCAAAGAAGCCTCGCACACACGCTTGGCTATATTTTGAATTAACAAAACGGGGTGGGACGACGATCCCCCACTTGGTTTTGCCGTTTCTCGGGCTAGAACTAAAGCTAGACCGTGTTAGGTGAGACTTGTGTCTTACCTATCACCTTGGGTGATATTTTCACTGCCCCCTAGGGGGGTGTGTTTTATGCAACTGCGTTTATGAGCTTGTGCCCTTCACATCTTGTATTGTTTTACTTTGGCGTGCCCAGCTAAGGGCTGGCAATAGGGATGGCAATGGGGCGGGTTGGATGCGGATTTTCTAAAATCCGAACCCGCCCCGCTAGTCGATGAATTTTGCCCCGCCCCGCCCAGGACCGGGTTATGTATATAAAATACCATAACCGATCCTATGTGGGGTTAGGAACTCCGAACCCGCCCCGCCCTGCCCCGCTGTGGAGAGCCGTGCACCTTGCGGTGGTGGTTCGTTGCAGTAGATCTAAGCTCGTCGTCGCCGTGCGGTAATGCAGTAGAGATCCGTGGGCCTTGCGGTGGTGCGGTGGTGGTTCGTCGCAGTAGATCCAAGCTCGTCGTCGCCGCGCGGTACTGCAGTGGAGATCCGTGCGCCTTGCGGTGGTGCGGTGCTGGTTCGTCGCAGTAGATCCA
The DNA here is from genome assembly GCA_033070095.1 of Escallonia herrerae. NCBI lineage: Eukaryota > Viridiplantae > Streptophyta > Magnoliopsida > Escalloniales > Escalloniaceae > Escallonia > Escallonia herrerae. The sequence continues at coordinate 101,167 of JAVXUP010002558.1, read as the reverse complement.
AGCTCGTCACAGTGGTGGTTCGTCGTCGCCGTGCGGTACTGCGATGGAGAGCCGTGCGAGGTGCGGTGGGCTCCAATTCGTGAGGTGGATGGAGAGTGGCTGAGTCGTGCACCGTGCGGTGGAGAGCGGCGAGAGCGCCGTGGCCGAGCCATGCGCCGTGAGTGGCTGTCAAGATTGGAGAGGAATGCAGAAATCTCAAATTAGGGCTTGCTGGAAAATAGTCATATATATATGGTATAGATGGACGACTAAGATTAAGTAATCTATTAGGGTAAATATATCGGGGCGGGGCGGGTCGCGGTGTGGGTATAAGTAAATACCATATCCGACCCTAACCCGCTGCGGGTTTTTTTTTAAAATACCATATCCGCCCCACGACCCGGTCAAAGTCAAAAAAATCCGCTCCTATCGGGGCGGGGCGGAAATTCGCAGGTTCGGATTTTTTTGCCATCCCTAGCTGGCAAAGAAGCCTCGCACTCACGCTCGGCCAGGTTTTGAATTAACAAAACAGGGTAGGGTGACGAACTCCCACTAAGTTTTGCCGTTTCTCGGGCTAGAACTAAAGCTAGATCGTGTTAGGTGAGACTTGTGTCTTACCCTATCACCTTGGGTGATATTTTCACTGCCCCCTGGGGGGGTGTTTTATGCAACTGTGTTTATGAGCTTGTGCCCTTCACATCTTGCATTGTGTTTTACTTTGGAGCAAATCCTTATCGTCAACTAAGGGTTGGCAAAGAAGCCTTGCACTCCCGCTCGGCTAGGCTTTGAATTAGCAAAGTATGGTGGGATGACGAATTTCCGCAAGGACTTTACCATTTCACGGGTTAGAACTATAGCTAAACCGTTCTAGATAGGACTTGAGTTCTACCTTATGTACACCTCTTCTTGGGAAGAGTGTATGAGAAAGGCATTTGGGGTCTTAGGAGCTAAGTTAATCTGCAAAAAGCCATAGACGAGCACCCTGCTCGGGTGACATATTCGCGCGCGCTTGGGCTTTTTCCTAGAATTGGCCTATATTTAGTAGTTCTTGAGAACTTAGAAACAATAAGAAGAGGTTTACTTGATCACTACTTGAGCAAGAGTTTACAATCATCGTAGTTATGCTCAGAAAAAGACTTCATTGCTTGGGTAAAACATTGAAAGTACAATGGTGACTAATGTCGTCCTTGTTATTCACAACTGACTACCTGAATACTACTCTAAGAAATCGAAAAAGAATCCTAAGTCTTACTTCAGAATGGGCAAAGTCTCAGCCTCCCGCCCTTAAAAAAAAGAGCATCTTTTTTTGGGGCAAGGTGTTACTGATAGTAACGTCAAAGGTTCCCTTTTAGGCCATCTCGGAGGTCCTCTATGATAAAAGCTTCTTTATTTTTGGCTCAACATGATGCCATGTAGCATTGTCGGGCCACTATCTGGTCGCCTTTGACTTCCCCTACTCCATGTTCCATAGGGAACTTCATCTTCAGATGATACGTGGACACCACTGCCTTTAACTGGTTCAAGGCTATTCTCCCGAGTATGGCATTGTTATCTGAAGGAACACGAACAACCACAAAATCTAGCATCAACTTCGTTTGAGTCGGAGGGGTGCCGATGGCGACTGGTAACACAATGATCCCTTCAACTGCAATAGGGTGATTAGAGAAGCCGTAGAGGGGTGTATCCATCTTGCGCAGCCGATCAGGTGGGATGTTCATATTCTGGAAGGCTTCATAAAAAAGTACCTCGGCTAAACTCCCATTATCAACTAAAATCCTTTTGACATCAAGATTACCCACTCGGAGTGTGACAACCAGCGGGTCATCATGGGGTGTTTTTATATCCCCTATCTCATCCTCTGAAAAGGAAATTGTGGGCACCAATGTCGTATGTTTCTTACTTAGGGACTAACTTGTGATGCATACTTCCCTTGTATAGGCCTTGCGACCCAGTCCAGAAGAACCTCCTGCTGTAATGCCCCCAGAGATTGTGTTGATGGTGCCCGCATTCTCTTGCCTCTCTTCTCTTCCTTTCATAACCGGAGTCTCTTCTCTTCTATCATCTCTACGTGCGACGTACTTCTTCAAGTGTCCACGCTTGATGAGGGCCTCAATTTCACGCTTAAGCAATTCACAATTGTCAGTAGTATGGCCATGGTCATTGTGGTAATGACACCACAAATTCATATCTCTCTTACTATGCACCGACCTCATCTTGTCTGGTTTTTCCAATATTTCTTTATCCTTTATCTCATGGAGAATTTGGGATGGTCTGGCAGTCAATGGCGTCAGATTCTTCATGTCAAACATCTTTTTGGGGCGCCTTTCATCCCTTCTTGAACTCTTAGAACCCCGTCCACCTCTTGGACTATCTTCTCGAGCTCTCTTTTCTTGCTCTTGCCCATTGTCTTCTCGGTGTCCTTTGTGGGTTTCCAAGTATTCTTTGGCCTGGATGTACTTGTTGGCTTTATCCAACAAGGCGTTCATACTTTTAGGGGGACTCTTATTTACCGAAAATGCAAACTTGGATGTAGGACGAAGCCCGCGCATAAAAGTTGTGTACTTTACTGACTCATCCAGGCTATCTATTTCTAATGTCGCCATATTGAAGGGTCCCAAAAATCGCGACAAGGATTCGTTCCTTTCCTGGACCACGTTGAGGAGACTTGTTGAATTCTTCCTCCGAGTTCGGCTGCTCACAAAATGTTTTTGAAACAAGTCAGACATCTGGGCTAAGGAATGGATGGACCTGGGTCGTAGAGACTTAAACCACGCATGCGCTGCCTTCCTCAAAGTTGTTGGGAAGGCCCGACACATGACGGCATCTAAGACCTGGATAAGTAGCATATTTGTTTGAAACTGGTAGACGTGCTCTCCAGGGTGTTCGCTCCCATCATATAAATCGTACTGTGGCATCCAAAAATTAGGAGGAAGTTTTGCCTTCTCAATTGTCTTGGATAGGGGGTATCCAGAATCTTCCCATGAGGGAGTGAATTCCTCCGGGCGGGGCCCGGAGATGGTTTTGTGAGAAGTTTGCCCTTGGGGATGCACTTTTCGTGTGAAGGCATGACTTCGTCCTTGGGGACAATGCCTTTGGTCCGCGCAACGTCGATCTCGAATTTTGCCACCTAAAACAGGGGGTGAATTCGTGCTGTCCTCCATTGATGTCTCGTGTTGGAAACATGAGCCACTTCTGGTGACATGTTTTTCGGTTTCTTGTTTGGGCTGATAGCTGGGATCAGTCTCTGATCTATGCCTTTAACTATAGTTGGACCTTGAGGTCAGTCTAAGATGAAGGTCGCTGGGATCTAGATGCGTATGGTTAGTAGAAATCATTGAGGCTACCTCTTTAAGCTTTTTCTGTAAGGTAGTTACCACGCCCTTAAGTTCGTGGACTTCTCTGGTCAGATCTGCATTCGGAGTGTTAAACAGCTTTCGGGTCAGGTGATGGCGCAAGTCTCCTCTTTTTAAAGAGGGGTCGAGGAACTAGTTCCCTGGGAGCTGTCAGTCGTATTCGGGGTGACTGAGGTCACATTAATCCAGTTGTTACTGGAATGTTGTTGGGATGGTGTTGGTTGCCACCCTCTTCGGCGGGGGCAGCTTGATCTTGCTCGTCAATTTTGGACAGAGCGACTGGCTGCAGGAGTGTCTGAAGATGATTGTCTCGCCATGTTCCCTGTCGATCCCACGGATGGCGCCAAAATGTTGTTGCTAGAATGTTGACCGGGAACCACAGCCAAGAAATGGACTTGCAAAATAGAACACGGAGTGACCACCGGGGATGTTCCGGTGGAGGATGCTCCGATGCTAAAGTCAGAATGTCACTACTAGGGTAGAGCTCTGAATAGCAGAAAATGCACTGGGTGCTTGTGTGTGAACTTGTCTGCGTACCTGAGGGTAGTCCCCTTTACATAGGCATCAACTGAAGAGTCCTGGTTGACTTACATGTCTATGCAGATAATCCTTAGCCCCAATTAATTGGGATTACGTTAGGATCCTTATAGAATCTGGACTCTGCCAACACGAGAGTCAACCTTGTCATGTGTCAATATCTGGTTGGGTGGATATTTCCAGCTATATCAAGGGTTAACTACCAGATGACTCGGGACTAGACGGTCTTACATTCACATTTAGTCTCTTAATGCTAGCTAAGGTTGGCATTTAGTCTCTTAATGGAAGAGTAAGTGTTCAATTCTTAGTGCTTCATAATTGTCAAGTGTAATTTTTTTTCTCCCCCTTTGGATTAGGTGTTACTTGCTTTTGATTCATAGTTTTCCTTATAGTTTCTTTTGGGTCGTTTGTAGATAACATGGCACGTGTTCTGGAGCTGCAGGTTGAAGTTGAAGAGTTGAAGCTACAATTTGTATGTCTCTGTCAATAAGCTAGTAAGCAATCTTATAATATTCCAAATGATAACATGTGTTTCAGCAGTACTTCTCATTTTTTTTTTGTTGCAGGGGATAGTGGATGAAAACTGAAGAGTGTGATATTGGAATTGCTCTATTGACTCGCACAAGAAGTTACCGACCGTTACTTTTATTTTGTTCGTAGTTTAATACTGAGAGTTTTCTCTGTCCCAGGTTGAGTTCTATAAGTAGAATTTCTGAACTTGGGTTTTTAGAATCTTCTTGTTAGTACTTGGACAATATATCAATAAATCTATGAAACTGCTCGGTTCTGTCATGTAAACTCACTTGGATAGGTTCATATTGTAGTCAAGAATAATGCTTTTTCTCACCAATTCTTTTATCATTCATTATGTTGGGTCTTTATAGTAATTTGCAAGTTCATAAGGAAGAGAGGACTATTTTTGTTTGCTTTGCTTGATAATTTTTTGTTACAGAATAAAGTTTATTACACAAGAAGGTTTTGCAATAGGACCACACACACTCTTAGATCACAAGTGTTCATTCCACCACTCTAGGATGAACTCTCTTGGATCACCTCTTGGATCATTATGTACGAATGCCTCACCATCTATTTATACTAGTCCACTTTTAAGTGGATGCCTTAGATCGACTCGATCTTATGGCTACCATTACGCTTTCGGAGTATTCCCAAAACTTCACTAAGCTATTTATACTGGTCCACTTTTAAGTAGATCGCTTAGATCGACTCGATCCTACGGCTACCATTACGCTTCCAGAGTATTCCCTGAACTTCCCTAAGTTTCTATACAAGTCTAGAACACTCCAGATGACTCCAAACATCTCAATAGAATAGAATTCTAGACAATTCTATACAAATCTGGACACATTTTGGCACACAAGCACTCCGTTCAGCCAAAAATCCGCCCGATCATTGCCTGCATGGCAGTCCAGTTGGCGCCTGCATCACAAATAGCCTGTCACGAACTCAGGACGTGACAATAGGCTCCCTTTATATAGGAATGGATGTGAAAATCTAATAGAATTGGGATTCATAGTTAGGCTTTAGCTTTAAATGAATTAGACTGGGCAAAAATCTCGGGTACGTGTACGTATTTTGAAGACCCGTACCTGAACCGACCTATAATTTTTGGGTCGGCCCGAGTCTGATACAGTTTAATTATCCAATTTTTTTACTATATAATGCTAGGGTTTTCATTTCACTCATTTCTCTAGTCTTTTCCATCTGCACCGCTTGTCCCTCCCCCCCCCCCCACGACTTTGCTCTCTCTCGCCCACCAGTCAGATCCATCGACGATCAACTACTCCGCATCAACTCGACAGTGTCCATGGTCTCTCTCAAGCTCCGCTGCCAGATCCGCCACAGCTTTGCCTTCAATGTCTCTAATCGGATCTGCCACGTATAAGCCACAGCTCCGCCCCCCAGCTCCATCCCCGCCAACGTCTCTCAATCAGGAAAGAGATATTGTGCAGAAGCTACTGCGCAGACCAAAGTGAGCTCCAATTGTGGTCTCCAATCGATAGCTTTGTTACGCTTTTTTATGTTAGCAAGTATTATTCTTATTTTTGAGATAATTTTTTTCCTGATTTGCTTATATTATTTGTGTTAATCTTTTGTATGTATTTAAGTACTTTACTAGTTAAGTCTTAAGACTTAATTTATAGGTGATTTCCTGGTATTTGTGTTAAGATATTGTGGTTATTGTGTTCAGAGACTTAGAATTGAGATGATTGGATTGGATTTGAGAATTGAGATAATCATCCAAATGACAATTGTAGAAATTAAATTAGAAAATGATTGTTGTAGTAATAAAAAGAAGGAAAAAAATACTCTAAAAAATAGTCTAGTAAATATCTATTAATAAAAAAATTAATAATGCAATAATTTACCCGCGAATAATACCTGGCATGTGAGGATAAAATTATCGAAACTGGTTTTACCCATATCCGACCGAATTATGAGCTCTAACTTATCCATTAAGTCATAATTAATCTAATATAATTATATATATATGTGTGTGTCTGTGTGTGAAAGCCGAAGCTGAGAGAATATTGTCCAGCCATCGCTTACTTGGACACTCTCTTAATTCGCCATATGAACTTTCCTATTTTAAAATATTTTAAATTTACTTACCTTTGTAATAATAATTTGCGCTCTCTCTCTCTCACATATACACACAAAAACAAAATTTGATTTGAATTCCTTCTTTCTATTTGAAATTCAACTGTTTATATAGATTTTATATTTTTTTTCTCTTTTATGTTAACATGTACCACTCAAAAATTTTATTTATATCTTTAAAATTTCATTAATTCTTAGATTTTTGACAAAAAGTAATTCTTTATATATTCCTTTTTAATCTTAATCTTTTTTATTGTTTAGGAAAACATAATATTCTCCATCAATTTTTTTATTAAACTATCATAATTTCCTTCATTTTATTTCATTATAAGTTTTATGTATAGTTTATACTCCCATTTTTTTCAATCATTATTATACACTATTACTCTTTTCTTAGTGATCTTGGGTAATACAATCTCAATACACCAGTTATTTTTGTTGCTATTATTACTGTAGTTGCTATTAGTTATGAAAGACTATTTTTATTATTTCATACACTATTTTTCATCTTCATTTGTCACTAAAAACTAAAAATTATTGCTCAAGTTCATTTTAAAGGATAAAAATTAATAAGAGAACTTCTTTAAAAAGGTAAAAAATAAATTTTAATTATTTTATTGTCACTACTAATTTTGTAATTATTATTTGACATACAAATACGAGATCTCTCAACAAGTATTTTGATAAGGAAAAAATTTGGCTGCTACCCCGATTGGAGGAATCTTCCTCATACCCCCTATATGGCAATAATAAATTGCCTCTAAATGTTTCTAGTAATTTTTATTTAGTGACGCTAAAAATGTGCTGCTAATAATTGTCGTTAAAAGTGTTAGGAGAAAAATCACTAAAAACATTTAGCGACTATTAATTGTCACTATACATAGGGTTGAGGATAAGAGCCAAAGTTTACACATATGATAATTGTGGCTCCCGGGTATCCAGGGATCAAAACTAGTTTAACTCGAAATAGCAGGTGTGAGTTATCATAATCCAACTTGGAGGTGTCTAGTAACCCTTTTCTAATCCGAATCCATTTCTTCGGAGGAGAGTATTGGATTGGCTTACCCTCCATCTCTAATACATCGACCAAGTGAGTTTTGAGGCTCCAAATCGGTCTCTATCCTATTCTATGTCGTCTACACGTCGTGGTGACTGTTGCTCAGACGACGACGAAGAGGTGGTATCTGATTGGTCTAGGCTACCGGACGATCTGAGGGTCGAGATCCTGTGTCGACGACCTGAAAGGCCTCTGATTCAATTCAAGGCTGTATCCAGATCATGGCACTCTCTCATCTCAAACGTTTGTGTCCCAAAAATCTCTCCCTCGGTGCCTTTCTCTTGTTTAATCTACCAGTGGACGCGGAGGTGGGCCGAAGATCGCGTTTACCAAGTTCACATCGATCATGCGGCGGAGGCGAGTGGATCAGCGACGGATTTAAGGAGTCGTATTCCGCTCGGTTGCCGTTCCAGCATACTGCCAACGATCTCCAGGATTGCCGCAACGGCTTGCTACTGCTCATCAACTGCTCTGCCGAGTATTACGTCTGTGACCCAAGCTACTAGACAGTCCATAGCCATCCCAATAAACCCTAGCCACTTTAAAAAATGTTTGCAGTGCTCGCCTTCGATCCTCCCGACTATAAAATCGTTCGGCTCTGTAGCTCCGCAGCTGCTGCTTCCATCTCTAACCCACTGGAGCTGGATGTTTTCTCGTCAGTTACAGGCAAGTGGGTTCCCCATTTTGTTCCCCTCGAACCAAAGATTTGTGGGTATAAGTTTATTTCGCATTCTGTCTATCTAGACGGGGTGCTCCACGACTATATCTATACTACTCATACTTATAATCAAAACATGATTTGTAAGTTTAGTGTAACCTTTTTTGTGCTATACCGAAATTTATCCTGATAAAGACACGTGTCAAATTTGAAGACAAAAGTGTAAAAGACTATTACACCGCTATCTTACCTCATGAAATCTTCCACTTATACTTTATACATAACTTCCTTCCTGCCTCTCTCCCTTCCTTCCTCCTTTACCATTAGGGATTGCAATTGGCTTCAGATCGGCATAAATTTCACCAATACGATTCTCTATTGGTAAGTTCCTTTCATATGCACTTTTTTTTTTTTTTTTTTATGTATTTTTTTGTATTTTTCAACGTTCCCATATAAGCCTGTTTTCGAATTTATTGTAACCAAAAATCGTTTCTGATACTTTAATTATCTGTACATTGGCTTTCATTGCTGCTTTGGGTTCTGTACTTGGGTATGTGATTATTGTGAGATAGAAAGACAGTGAGAGAGAGTGAGTTTGTTTCAGGTGGTTAGTGCACAAGAGTTGGAAGGAAGTGGATCGTCAAAAAAGGCAAATCACGAAAAGGGAAGGATGGCAAATCGCGAAAACGGAAGGAAGTTGGTCGGCCGGATTCGAACCGGAGGTGATAGGGTTGGTATCTTCCAGATACGGCGGCGAGCAGTGGGTGGTCGTTGCCGGAGGGTGTTGCCGGTGGTGGCCATTGGGAACTGGGATCTGTGGCAGTTGGTGGTCGTGGGTTTGCCGATAAGGGTTTGGGTCTTCGTGGGTTCGCCGGATGGTGTTGCCGATGGTGGCCATTAGTGGGTTGACAAGATTGGTGGTGGTCACTGGCCGTGAGTGTTTTGCTGTCGTTGTGGATGGTTGTGGGTGAGGGAGAATAAGGAAATGCGGTCGTGATGTGGCCGGCGGTGATGGGTCGTGGTAAAGGGAGAGCGGTGGCAGGTGTAACTGTCGGCGGGGTCGCCGGACGGTGTTGGTCGTCGGTTGGGCGAGAGTTTGGAAACAGGGACAATCTTTCGTGGGGAGGTAGAGGACGGCGTGGTGGATCGTGGTAATGGGGGAACGGTGGCAGGGACAGTTGCCGGCGTGATAGCCGGACGGTGTTGCCGGCGGTGTTGGTCGTGGGAGGGCAGCGACATGGGCAGTTGCCGACATGGTTTTCAGGAGGCAATTGTTGGCGTTGTCGCTTGAGTGTGTTGTCGGAGGGTGTCGCCTGCTGTGGTGGATGGTGATTTGTTCCTTCATTATTGGTTGTACAATGTGAATTGTCGGTTGTACACCATTATTGTTTGTTGTTATATTTTCACTCTCAAATGTAATATTAAACTCTCATGTACTCTTTAGCCTTTTTATTGAAATAAATCTTTAACATTATATTGTATTTTTTTCCCCATAAAACTTCAATCTTCAACATTTATATTTTTTTTCTAAAAAATAGTGCAAAACAATAGTATAAATAGTAAATAACTATTTATAAATTTATGTTTGGTTCTAGAATCTAAAGTTAATTTTACTCAACGTGATAATAAAGACTTATACATGATACTTAAATTAAATCTTCAACTTAATACTACTTTCATTTGTTCCTTTTGACAAGTCGATTTAGGGTAAAATAACGAGCGGAATTAATATTCATCTTTTCACAGTTTGCAGTTAATTAAGATAGATTTAAGTATCATTGAAAGTCGAGCTATCTCATCATGTATCTGTACCAAACCTATCTCATAAATACTGGCATACGTGATGCGTGTGCCATGCTTAATAAAGTTTGCCTATTGAAGGGCTCAAATTGATCTTCAGAACAACCTTATGCTTTGCCGTGTATATAAGCTTATGCCCATAAAACCGAGTAAACCCCAAAAGAAATCAAGAAAATGCGTTTAATTTACTTGAATATCTAAGGATTTATTGTACATTCGTCTTCTACTTGATTTGTATTTCACATCTATTTGCTTATTAATTTCTCTTTAAAGTACATTAGCCATCTAATTGCGCATTTATACACACACACACTTTTTTTTAGTAATGTTATACAAATACTTGGTCATTTGATGGGACAGAGGATGCATGTGCCACGCTTAATAAAGCTTCCACTTTATATAACAACGATTTTGTGCCTCGAAAATGATGCGTGACAACCCCTTGCTACCAACTTTAGTTAGTGACATTTAATAGACCACTCACCATGTGTAGCAACAGTTTTGTTCTTTTAAAATGAGGAGTAGTCAACATTTTTTAGCGACACTATTGCTCAAACACTGCAACACTGGGTAAGTATGGTTATATGGGGAATGACGAATTGCGGCCTCTCATGTTAGAGGCAAAAAGGTGTTGCTAAAAAAAAGCTATTAATTATATAGCGACACTAAGGTTATGATACTTTAACTGCCAAAACCTTAGGTGTCACTGACATATTCCAATTTGTAGATTTGGAAATGGCTCCTACGCATGAACCAACTGGTGTGTACACCCAAGAAGAATATCTATTGTTCCGAATGGACATCATCAAGCACAATCAAGAAGCGAGCAAATGAGACGGAGAAGAGAAAGTTTGAGTGCTGAGCAAAGGAAAGTACATCTCACAGCACGACGAGACAACTATTGACAACGTACATTGCAGATCTCAAATGTTAATGCAACTGGAGAAAGTTTAGAAACAATTTCCTTGGTGCAAAACGAACAATCCGCAAGTGACCAACACACCCCTCAACGTGCATCAAGTGTAGAACAACAGAGGGAGCGGCGAAGAAATTATCAAGCTGAAAGAAGACAACAAATGTAGTCCGAAAAACGAGATGCTCACTTACAAAGACATCGTGCAGCTTACCAGTCGCGAATATCAACAACCATACAAGGTATGATTGGTGATAAATAAATAATGTTGCCAAAATTGCATTACCATTACTAAAGGCTTCAACTTTTTATCACAGTTGCTTACTTGGAGTCGTTAAGTGCACAAGTAGCAAACGATACTCCTCGAAGTTTACCTCAAACAGGTACGAATGGTAAAAGCACCCTCTGTTGTAGTTATTCCTCTGAGCTATAATCTCAATGCGTACTTTAAACTTTTCATGCCATAAGTTATTTGCCTCTTTCAATGACAATCCTCACAAAAAACACCATAAGATGTAGCACACGCAATTCAGCTGTATCTAACAGAGGTGAAGTTATGGGATCCCACAACTTAGCGAGAGATTATCATGAAAGTCATGGCTTACCTAGGTTCCAGATTCCTCCAATGCACACATGTCCTCATTGCGCGGCATGGCTATTCTACAACGAATCGTACGATTTATGTTGTTCTAATGGAATGACTTCCCTTCCTCTGGTATTGTGCCTTCTAGAGATGGTTGCTATTTTCTCTGTTCAAAGTGAAAGTGAGATGCTTTTCAAGAAACATATTTGAGCATACAACCAATTTTCGCGTTTACATCTATAGGTGTACATATCGACGAGACACTGGTTATGAGTAGGAATAGTGGGGTATATACATTCCATGCACAAGGTGCAATTTATCATAAGATCGGTAGCCTACTTCCAGACTCAGATGCTAGACCACGTTATCGACAGATGTACATATACGATACTGAACATGAAAATGACAACAGATTAGCAGAAAATGAAGTTTTGCAACATGAGATTTGTGACAAGTTGAAGCAAATCTTGGATGCCTATAACCCTTTCGTGCATATGTTCAGACATCTGTCACAAAGATCAGATATAAGAAATTGTTAGCTATTATTAAAAGAGCAACCATCTGAGCATCTCCAATACAATCTCCCATCTGCATCAAAAGTTGCTGTTATATTGGTAGGTGGCGAAGACAGAGGCAATTTAAATCCAAGAGATATTGTGGTTCAAATAATATCGGGAAACCTTATGAATGTCCAAGATGTTGCTGGATATTATGACCCTCTTCAATATCCATTATTGCTATCGTGCGGGAGCTATGGGTGGGATATTAATAGCAGACACAATAACGGCTCAAGTGTTACATGCCGCGACTTCTATGCTTTTATGCTACAGGTAGATGACTCTGTTAACACTGAAAATATCCATCGAATTCAAAACATCCTCTTAACTCAAATCTACTAATAATTCCTTTTGTTAGATTAGTCAAGGTCATCAATCACTTCTGCTTCGTGGTGGACGTTTACTTCAGCAATATGTTGTTGATAATTATGTGAAGCTTGAGTCTCATAGGTTAAAATGGATATGTTAACATCAGGAAGATATACGAGGAGAAATGTACCAAGGTTTATAGGATAGGTGAAAATGATGCAGGTACAACTTTTACTTTCGTAGAAGAAATTGAATTGAAATTCCTACAAGAAAATATTTTAATGTATTTACTTATGTCGTAATAGGACATGTTGGTCGACGGACAATATTGCCTTCATCATTTACTGGAAGTCCCAGGGATATGTACCAATGCTATCAAGATGCAATGGCATTAGTACAAAGATATGGGAAACCAGACGTTTTCCTAACGATGACTTGCAACTCATCATGGCCGGAAATTGCTACTAAGCTCCTACCAGGACATAAACCATAAGATCATCCTGATTTTCTTACTAGGGTATTTTGAGCAAGATACGAAGAGTTGAAGAAAGATATTATGGATAAAGGAATATTCAGCAAAGTGGTTGTCCATGTTCTGATGTTCAAATTTCAGAAACGAGGGTTGCCACATGCTCATCTGATTATATTCTTGCATGAAGATGATAAGTTGCATACCCCTGAAGATTATGACCGCATTGTCAGAGCTGAGATACCTTACAAGGGTGAAGAGCCTGAATTGTAATGCAGTTTTAAGGCATATGATACATGGCCCCGGTGGTGTACAAAACCAAATAAACCCGTGCATGAAGAATGGAAGTTGTAAAAGACAATTTTCAAACGCATATTCTGCGATAACAAGATTAGGGGATGACTCATACATGATCTATCGTAGGAGGGATGACGGGAGGTTTATTGCTCTAGATTGACGTGGGGAGGTTATGGTTGACAATCGTTGGGTTGTGCCTTATAATCCATGGGTGCTAATGAAATATGACTGCCACATCAATGTTGAAATTTGGGGTACACTAACAAGTGTCAAGTACCTGTACAAGTATGTGCACAAGGGTCCTGACTGAGTATGTCTTGAAGTTCGTCCAGGTCCTTCTTACGATGAAATTAAGCACTTTGTAGATGCAAGATGGATATGTGCACCCGAAGCATTTTGGCCATTGTTTAAGTTTTCCATCAGTCGTATGTATCCGTCGGTTGAGCGTCTTCAGATTCATCTATCAGGTAGGCAACATGTGAGGTTCTATGCTCATCAAACCATTTCCGATGTTCTAGCCAACGATTGAAATAGTCGTACAATGCTCACAGATTTCTTCAGATTGAATCGCGGAGACATAAGTGCAAGGCAATATTTGTATCATGAAATTCCAGAACATTACCGATGGGTGTCGGGTGAAAAAACTTGGAGCAGAAGGCGTAGCAACCAAAAAGTAATTGGAAGAATATATACAGTTCCGCCATCTGATAGTGAATTATTTCATTTAAGGATCTTGCTTAATCATGTAAGAGGGCCACAATCTTTCGAAGATTTCCTCACTGTAAATGGAGTCATATATCCAACTTTTGAGCAAGTTACAGAGAAAAGGGGCCTACTTGAGAATGACAATAATGTCCGTCAGTGTTTGTTAGAGGCAGCTCAAACACTCATGCCTTCAGCATTGTGACATTTATTTGTGACAATAATGGTATATTGTGAACTGAGTAGAGTACGCCAATTATGGGATGAAATTTATCCTTTTATGGTTGAGAATTACCCATCTTCAAGCACTGCAACCAATGTTTATATCACGAACAAGCTTCTTCAAGACATTAAGGCTTTATTGCAAACTCATAACATGAGTGTTGTAGAGTTTGATCTCCTAAGGATGAGAGGAGATTTTGATGATACTGTCGAAATCCCAACAATAATACAAGATTAACTATCTATTGTTATTTCACAAGTATACTTGGAATCGGTTGGTACACTTAATAATGACCAGAAGTGTGCATTCGATGCTATAACGATCGAGCGCAATGAAAGTGCAATATATTTTGTTGATGGTCCAGGAGGAACTGGAAAAACATATCTCTATCATGCCCTTGGCAACAATTAGAAGTGATGGTAACATAGCGATTGCAGCAGCATCTTCTGGAATAGCAACAACGTTATTGCCTGGAGGTATAATAGCCCATTCCGTGTTAAAGCTGCCACTGACTCCTGAGGCTTTGTCTATTTTCTCAATAAGCAAACAATCTGATCGAGCTGAATTATTGAGGCGGGCTTCGGTTCTAATGGGATGAAGCAATAATGACTCATAGATATGCACTTGAAGCTCTTGATCGAACCTTACATCGTTGGTGTTAATCTTTCTTTTGGGGGAAAGGTTATGGTTTTGGGTGGTGATTTTTGTTAAGTTCTACCGGTTGTGCCAAAAGGTAGAAAGTCATAAACGATTGATGCGTGCATCGCAAGATCATACTTATGGTCAGAGGCCAAAGTTCTTTAGCTGAAGGAGAACATAAGAAGTAGGAATGACCAACAATTTGCCGAGTACTTATTACGAGTTGGAGAAGGAACTGAACCAACTGTTGCTGATGAGATGACTGAGGTTAATTCAACAATGGTTGTAGATTAGGAACGACCGCATGCTAACAACCAGAGATATATGACTGACAGAGCACTGGTAATGCATGCTAACAATAGATTAATTGATGAAGTTTTTCTTAATCTAGATTCGCATGCTAACAACCAGATATATATGACTGACAGA
Source organism: Escallonia herrerae (assembly GCA_033070095.1). Taxonomy (NCBI): domain Eukaryota; kingdom Viridiplantae; phylum Streptophyta; class Magnoliopsida; order Escalloniales; family Escalloniaceae; genus Escallonia; species Escallonia herrerae. The sequence goes on along the minus strand of JAVXUP010002558.1, from coordinate 86,043 downwards.
GCATTGGTAACGCCATTAAATGAGCATGTTGATATGTTGATATGTTGAATGAAAAAGTGATCTAAAAATATTCGGGGGATGAACATATCTACTAGTCATATGATTGAGGTTAATTCAACAGTGGTTGTAGATTAGGAAGGACCGCAGTCCGTTGACAGATTAATTGATGAAGTTTTTCCCAATCTAGATTTGCATGCTAACAACCAGAGATATATAACTGACAGAGCACTGGTAACGCCACTAAATGAGCATGTGAATATGTTGAATAAGAAGGTGATCCAAAAATATCTGGGGGATGAGTATCTACTACTCATATGATAAAGTTGAGAATGACGCACATCTTCTATACCAACAGGAGTTTCTCAACTCCATTACACCCGATGGTTTGCCCCCACATGTTTTGAGATTGAAAAAAGGTCTCCTGTTATGTTGCTAAGGAATATTGATTCAAAGATTGGTTTATGCAACAGTACAAGGCTGTTGTGTCGTGACCTTCATGATACATATATAGATGTTGAAGTTATGACGGGACACCATAAGGGGCACAAGGGCTTTCTTGCCTAAAATAAAATTGAGAATAACTGATAGTGCAAATCTTCCATTTGACATGATTTGTTACCAGTTTCCAATGCGCCTCAGTTTTGCTTTCACAATCAACAAAGCACAGGGTCAAACAATACCGAATGTGGGGATCTACCTTTCGGATCATGTCTTTAGTCATGGGCAACTATACGTGGCATTGTCCAGAGGGAAAATCAAAAGAAGTAACAAAGATATTGGTTAAGAAAGGAAGGATTGACAACATGGATGCAGTATACACAAGAATGTTGTTTACAAAAAAGTGTTACAAGCGTCACATTTATGAGTAAGGACCCAAATAAGATTCATTTGACTTTTACTTCCAGTTATTACACATATATTATAGTTTCCATGTTACACTCTGTCTCTACATTGAACTCAAGGAATATAAAGCTTCTACATGTTTAACATCATAACTAAAAATGCAGGAAATTAGGTCGACTGCGGCATGTATAGTGTCAGAGCTAATCAAGATACCTTCAACAATTTTCTTAATCAATTGGATCTTTGTTACACGTGGATATGATGCAACAACGGAAGCACATTGAACAAGCCGAAGGTATCAAATAGACTTTTAAATCTAATAACCATGTAACATCTTACAAAAAGAAATGTCTGATTATATGAAACTAAAGTTATAGGTAATAAAAAAACTGGGTCATATGTACTGGGTTGCCCATCACAGTTAGAATTTCTGGATTTGACTTGGGACGAATGGTATTACGAGAGTTAAGAACGCAGAAGCAAGAGCGGTATGTTCACCATCTCTTATAGCAAATTTTACATATACCTTATTGCCTTTAATATTTTTTTCTATGTCTGCAGGAATAAGGTAGTGCAAAAAATTGAGTGGGACTTAACAAAGGTGATAAATAAATGATATACTTTAACATGCGACTTCCATACAATCCAAATAAACACTTCTAAGTGTATCTTTATATAGGTTGGAATACAATATCGAAGATATGAGTGGGACAAAAATAAATGTTTCAGGTATGCAACTATATGAAATTTGTGTACAGATTGAGGTTGAGAGGTTAAAACTTTCGTGAAATAATTACAGGCACCTGCTATGGAAGGAAGACAACAAAAACGTAGGAGTGGTAATTACACTATTCTAAATGCCAGTACTTTTCATTGTTGTACATTTTTCTAATTCTAGTTGTTATAAAATCAAACTCACTATCACACTGTTTTTGAAGTTTTTCAATGAGTACTTGCGGAGAAAGAAAATGCACATTATTGAATATAAAATGATATGTCGTTCTTTGACTAGGTACGAAATAAATTTTTTTTTGCCACAATTAAAACTTATATATGTTACTAAGATTGTAACTTTGTGATGTGTATACTATATTTTGCAGGGCTATGGCTGAAATTTCAGAAAAACAATTACAAGACGTAGTGGAGAAGAAATGAAGTCTAATCGTTTCCTTATGCGATCTTTGGTATTATTTATTTGAAAGTGATAGGTTTGATATGTAAATTAAGATAATCTTACTTATGTTATATCTAAATTTTTTTAATTTTGATGATATATTGCCGAAATAGATCTTTTACGACTGATACAATAAATGACTCGCACACGCATCGCATGTGCACGGCAGCTCGTACTATCTAAAGCAAGGTACCTAGTGTGTTTCGATGTTAAAGGAGAGAGTGCTGTGAAATCTCGGTCTTTTGAGCTTCCCGAGAAGGAGACGGCCAAGTACATAGGAATCATTAGAGCATTGAAAGGGTGTTTGCATTACTCTTTCCAAGACGGATATAGAATTCTGGTGTGGTCATTCGAGGACCATTGCTGCAACGGGTGCGGTGAATGGATTTTAAGGCACAACATCGGTATTTAAAATTTGGTGTTGCAGCTACCGGATGTTGATGACAAGTTTTGGTTATAGGCCAAATTGGAAGCATCCCACATGAGTACCATCTCCTTTCAAAGTTGATGTTGTATGCTTTACATCCCAATTCCGACTTGATATTCATTAAGCTCGTACACAACCTTGCACCTACTATCCAGAAACCGACCGGTGACATGTGTTGCGTAAAGTGCAAGAAGACAGATTCGTACTTGGTAGTCATCGTTCTGTCTTTCCTTACTCTCGTTGCCTCATTGTTGTCAATGGTTTTGCTTTGGAGTCATGCAATTGAATCCATTTGTGAGTTTGGTTTATCAATCGACAACTTCTTGTTGGGTTGAAAGTTTTCTATTTTGCTATACAATTGCCTTTGTTTTTTCCTGCCTTTTCCTTCTGCGGTGCAACATATGCGTGTTTTGAGTGTTCTATGTATAAGCAAATTGAGATTCTTATTATATACCCGCTTACTTTCCTATTTCTTGTTGATGTGTGATTTTTTGCTCCTTTGCTTCTCCATCCTTTTCTAATGCCTTCATTTTTGACACAAATGAACCCCAAAACAGAAAATATTGTTTTTGGGAAAACACCAATAATCGTCCAAGTTTACAAAATAGCGAAACATCGAAGGAACAATCAAATCTAATTATCCAATGAAGTACATGCATAAATGAAGATGTCTTACAACTTCAATCTTCTCTTAGTGATTACATAACCAGTCTAATATATATAGTATGGTAAAACTTTGAATTATCGATCCTTGTTGACTAGCCGATCACATATGACACTTGGAGATTCTCTCCATACACAAATCCAATCCAAAAAACAGCTTATACATTAAAAGCCTTATAATTTCTATCTTGCTTTTCATGAGTGCACTAAAGTTAAGCCTTTAAACTCAATGGAAGCAGCTCGACTTCAGACTCATTAGTCAGATCTATCAAGAGGTACCTAACTGACACACCAAAGATAAACCTTTTATACACTTATAAAAGGGATAATGATCACCACAAACCCTTGGAAGCCTTAATAAACAATATAATGTACTTTTACTCATTGAACTCAAGAGTTGGTGCTAGCAGGCATTTAGTCGAGATTTCTAAAAAATGGTGATTATTGAATGACCTTGAGACCTATCACTTGTGAAGTCTTGATAACCATTTTCCTTGCAAGCCCTTTGATTATTAGAACAACCAAAAATTCAATGACCACACATATTAATTAGCTGTCTCACGTAGTAATGTCTAAGACCAATAGTGTCACACCCAAACCCAAACACGAGGAACCAAAAATTCATCTACTATGCCAGTCTTTTTAAAGAATGGTGGCTCATAGTACTCCCATCCCCTATTGATTATAAGGCATTTAATCTTGGCAGTACAAAAGTTTGCCACATTATTGTTGTATCATCAAAGCATGGCATCACTTTAATATGCAACAAATAAACATAGCAACACCCATAATGATTATCAATGAATTTCACGTAATATGAGTTTCCTCTTGTGTAATGAGTAGAGAAAAATCTCCCAAATCACTATGTATAAAATCTAAGATCTTTGACTCTCTTTGTCCATTTAGAAAAGGAGTTCTAGCAATTTTAGTAAGCACACAAGTTCTGCATTTCCTTTATCTACATGCATAGTAGCAAAAGATTCATTTTAGCCATATCATTTATTTTCTTAGTGTTAACATGTCCTCAACGATTATACCAAATCAAAGATGGGACCCAACAACATGCATTTTGGTTCTTATTATTGATACTAAGCTTGAACATTCAGTAACAAAGATGTAGTTCTAAATGTTTTACAAGTGTATTTCTTGGTGGCAAGAAAGGGGTTTTTTACATGCATCCCTTGCTCCTCATTGGATGTAATGATGATTTAGTTGTTTGGCAAAATGCTCCATTTGTACATGTAATGGTACATGAAAATTTTCTTTGGGTTGTATAAGCTAAGGAAAAATGCACTTTGGGCACCTGTTCTTTAACCAATGTGTTATTGACCCCTTTATGTGGGAAATGTGTACTAAACCTACTCCCGCTCATGAAAAGTGTGCACACTAAATATAGCCGTGTGAGTAACTGTGAAACTTAATTGATAAATACAATGTTGCCCTTGCTCTTCACTTCTTTTTCTTTTTCGTATAAACCAAACAGTATTACTGCCACTACCATATCGGGGTGAGTGGCAGTGGGTATGGGTAGCAGTCAATCACGAATGTGGCTAGATGGTTAACAGTGAGGTGATTGTGGCTATATCAATCTATAATGGGTGGTGGGTGAGCAACTTATGATGGTCAATGGTGATGGTTTTTGTGGGTGTGAAGGTGGTTCATATTATGTTATAGTGCTAAGTGTGGCAGTTTGCTGGTGGGTGATGTAGTTTCGTGGTGGGTACGATAATATGATGGAAAATGTTGGAGGCGGTGGTGGCTGGGATATGGTGAAGTTGGTTCTTGGGATATGGTGGTGCATGGTTGGTTGATTTTTGGGATTTGGAGGTGGTAGGGTGTATAATTGTGTTTATTATAGGTGTTACTGTGGTGGGTCTACAGTTAGATAATGACGATGACTAACAAGGTGATGTGGTGGTGGTTTTGCAAGCTGGGTAAAGATGGGGGTGGATAATTATGGTGGTGAAGGCGGCTACGGCTATAATATTAGGGGTGGATGATATGGGTGGATGATAGTGGTGGGCTCTATCATTTATAAGTGTAATTGTAGTGGGCAATAGTTGTGTTTAACAAGTTGAGGTGGTGGTGGGTTTGCTCGTTGGGGTAGTGGTAGGTTTGCAAGTTATGGGGGTAGGGTGAATAGCGGGTGGTGGAAATTATGGTGGTGGGGGTGGATGCTGGTGGTGGGGTTTAATTTGTTATTATATTGGTTATATGTGTAATTATGGTAGGTTGAAATGTGGGTTGATAGTGGAGATAAGCAGGGTTGAAGTGCTGATGGGCTTGTATGATGGTTGGAGGCAGTTTTGTATGTTGTGGAGGTGGGCGTGGATGGCTAGGGTGGTAAGCTGGTGATTGTTTTGGTGGTAAGGCGGGTGAAGAGGGAAGATGTACTGTTATTCACACTGTAGGGATTCCACGCACGCACCCACCCAAACTGATTTTGATACATTTCAGCAAGTAGTTTAGTTTCCCAAAGCATGAGTTTGAACACACCAACAAGAAAATGTGCAAAGCAAATTTCGAAGAAAGTGAAGATCTTACAATATTTAAAGTAAAGCGTGTTACGAGGGTAATTATGTCTTTTTACCAATTTCATAAAGATTTTGGTTAGTGTGCGTACTTTTTGTTAGTGGGAGTAGGTTTAATACATATGTTTGAATATAGGAGTCAAATCCCACATTAGTGGAAGTACAAAGGGCCAAAGTGCAATTTTTTACTAAAGCTAAGCCACCACCGAACAAGGTCCATTGCCATCAAGCCGATGAGACAAGTTTAGTCTCTCGGCTACCGTCGGACCATTTTTTAGAGGGATAATATCCCTAAACCCCTTGAAGTCAGGGGATAATCTCAGTAACTCCATCGACTTTAAAAGTGCTACATGTTTGCGTCAGACCAAAATATAAAAGACTTTTAATTGATATGCCCTTCCATTTTAACATTGTCTATACTCTACACGTTTGTTTGGTTAAAGTTATCGTGTCATATTTTTAAAATGACATCATAGAACCTTTTCTATCCTTAACTTATTGAATGTGTTTCCGTTACGTCTACATATTTTATCTGCATCCTATCTTGCTTCACGGATTCACTCTTCCCTGCACATCCACCGACATTGACCTACAGAAACACATGCATAAATAGCACACGCACTCACTACAACTGCACACAGATATTAGATCCGTGTGCGGTGGTGTGAAATCCAACCAATTAATTATAGAACAATTCAATATATTGAGTCAGATCTAAAATTTAATAAATTAGAGATCGATTTAATGAAGTGAGTAGCTTTGAAATTGAATCAATTTGTATGCGTGTGTGTGTGCTCGCGCACGCCCGTACAAATAAGTGTGCACGCGTGCTGTGTTTGCCTGTCCACGTGTGTGTCAGTGGGTATGTGCGAGTGAGCATGCCAATCTGTACGTTGGTGTGTGTCTTTGTGCACAAATCTGTATGGTGATGCCGTGGTGGTGGTGTCAGTGCGTGCAGATCTCTCTATGTGCAAGTGTTTACGTGTCGGACAGGTATGTTAGTTGTTGTGGTGTCAAGGTTATGGTTGATGGTCTTAAGGGGGCGCTGTGATTCTGGTTGGTGTGATGATGTTGGACTTGAAGGAGGAAGACCAAGAGAATGGGTGACGGGTGGGGGTTCTAGTTGGAAAGAAAGTAAGAAAGAAAAGTATGATGGATTATGTGAAAGAAAAACTCAAGACAAACAAAGAACTACATGACTCATTTAACAAAATATGTTACCTTAATTTGTACATCGTTCGGTTAAAGGACATACTTGGTATTATCGGTAGTCGATGGATAGGGTTAAATGAGTCGTTCTTCAAATTTTGTTACCTTAATTTGTATATCATCCGGTCAAAGGACTTTTTTTGTATTATCTATAGTTGATGGATTTTTATAATATTTGGAAGTTTAGAATCCCTTGATTTTAAAATTCTTGGGTTTTGAAATCTCAGAATATGCGAAGTGTAATGTTTGGCAATTTTTGCAAATGGGTATTTTGTAACAATAATTGGTTATGAAATAACTGAATTATAGCTAAATTGGTGAAACAAGAAACAAAAATTAGATGGCTAGGATCTACCAACCCTTAAATCCGGAGCATTAACACCCCGAATTTCTGGAGCGTTAAAACACTCACTTAGTCAATCAATCAATTAATAACATAAAAACCTTGATTCAACAAACAATTTTGAATATATATCCGAGCTTCTAATCCGTGCAATATCTCAATTTCTTAAAATAAATAGTTATAAACGAAAAGTCTTAAACTCACTATAAAAGGGCAGTAATTACCCACACAAGAGTCCTACTAAATAAAATAGTGATAGATACTCCGGCTTCTCATTCAGGCTCTAAACCCACCCCCAAGCAATTTACAAGTGATCATTACTTGCAGAAGGAAATGGAACGAGAGTGAGCTTTTGAGAGCCAGTAACGTCGATCAAAGTCCAAACAGTATGAATCGAGTGATTATCTATATGAAGTCAAATGACAGTTAAAAGAAAAAATATTTTTTAGCTTAGACCATGTCATTCCGATATACATATAGGGAAGAGTATTAACTCAATCCCTCAAATCAATAGACATGTCAAAACATTTTAGATATAGTAAAACAGAAGCAGATGATATTGACATGAGTAATATAGAATAACAAAGCCATCTCGATAGTGCTGAAATACAGATACAGACTACATATGTATATGTATAAAACTAATCTACTTAGGTACTAGTTGCAACCCAAACAAAACAGACCAACCTTATAACATTCATAGAACAGACCATTCCTTGTAATGCCTTAAAATTACTATATCGTGTCAATATTAAGAATAAATACAAATAATTCAACATGGTGTATAATGCTCAAATAAAAAAAATGAATGAGCATTAATAAGAGTTTTAAACAATCGCTTAAGGTTCAAGGTAGAGTTTCATGGGCAAATCCAAATATTTCTCCGGAACTTATAAAACCAAAATTCAATGGAATTTCCAAAACAGTTAGAATAAAACATTGAATTCAAAATGATTAAAGAAATAGGGTTCGAATAAAAAATCCTTACCTCGATCCAAGCTATGTGAAGCTAAACAACCTCGGCAAAATTCCTTTTGGTTAACCTAAATAGGACAAATTATTAATCAAAACATGATCCATGCTATTCTACTATTAAATTAATATCACCTACTCAAACACCCAAAGCAGGTTGCAAACACGGCCAACATAGCTAGCCAGAAAACCCACACACTCCGCAAGGTTTAACAATAACCCAAAAATGAAACTACATTCTCACAAAACATTTTTATGACTTAGAGCAACATATAAATAAAAGGGTTAATAGCAAAAATTTACCCTCACATACGGCACGTTTGCAAATTATGTCTTAGACCTTCCAAAATTGTATTTTTATCCACCAAACTATGGCATGATTCTGGTGCCCACACCCTGGTAGCTTTTCCAATAACTGAGAGGGCATTTTGGTCCGGTCACTTTTTGTCAGGGTATAAAAATGCAACACTAACAAAATGTTAGGGGTATAATTTTGTAAAAAAAATGTTAACTGAATAAAGGGAAAAATGACTCCTTTTTCCCTTAAATTCAAAATGCACACACACACACACACACACACACACACACACACTCACACAGCAGAAACGTGCGCGCGCACACACACACATACACTCACTCATGGCTGAAAGCAGTAACAATACTTCCAGATCTGGAAAATCAAACCACTACACAAATTCATCCATGCCCACCACCTGTTATTGTGGACAAACAGCCCCTTTGACCATGTCGTGGACCAAGAATAATCCGAGTAGAGGATTTTTGGGATGTGCTCACTATAAGGTAAATACCTACACTCCTAATTTGATAATCATATGGAATTTTGATCTTAACTAATGTAGGGTATTTTATATGTATGTAGGATGAACAAAAATGTAAGTTCTTCCAGTGGTTTGATCCAAATGTATGCGATTATGGAATAATGTTTGGGAGGTTGGCATTGCAGAAATTAGAAGAGAGCCATGTACAGAACGATGAACTGCACAAAAGCACTATACAATTGCAATTGAGGAACCAATAATTAGAGATGAGGAAGTCTAAGTTAGAGAGGAGGAACATGGAGCTGCTCATTAAAAACTCAAGCTTGAAATGGACTGTGATCTTATGTGCAGCTGTAGTTCTATTACTAGGGTTTAGGTTTGGGGAAAAGAGCTGTGTAAACAATACTGGTAAGATATTGTATTTGCCTTAGTTGTATGCAACCCTATTGTATTTGCCCTCAAATGTTATCAGTGTACCAGCTTTTTGTTTACATAAATATCTAAGTGTTGACAACTTACAGTCATTAATTAAATGTAACAACAGATGTTTAAACACTAAGCATCCAACACATGACAAAATAGTCATTAATATTAAAACTTAATCATCCATTTGGTATAAAAGTATCCAAGTTAAATCAATGGTGAACAAGAGCTGTTAAGCATTTACATAGACAATACCCTAAAGACCTGGTGAAATACTACCTTATACAAACAAAATCTGCCCCTCTTTTTATTTGCCCATATGTTCACCATATACTCCAATATCTGCACAAAGTTTGGTCCTTTTAAAGCTGGCCAAATGATCACCCTGTACCCCCCTGTATGTGCACAAAAAATTCCCAAGTATATAACATTCATCATACTCTATATGGACAAAAAAATGGCCCTATGTATTCCTAAATTTTCTTCACACAAAATGGCCATATAACCCAAACTCCATAGCCAAAATCCAACCTACAAATACTTATATATGTAAATTACCTAACTATTAACTTACCAACCTACTGGACTTCCATGCCAACCTACATCATTTCCATGCCTTTCTCATATTCCCTTTACCTTTGCCTCCCCCCACTGCTTTCTTTCTACTAGCAGTGTCCACCCCCTTCCCCCTTGCTTTTAGAAGAACTTCTAGTCTGAATTGCAGCAGCTTCCAAGGATGAGGTGCCTTTGGCTGCTGTTTTTCCACTAGCAGTGTCCTTCCTTTTCCCCTTGCCTTGAGTAGAACTTCTAGTCTGAACTGTAGCAGTTTGCAAGGATGAGGTGGTTGTACATGCTTCTCCCTTCCAAGTATATTGAGCAATCTTCACTGATGTTGACCCATTTTCTTCATCACTGCTGGAAGTGCTTGTTGAAAAATTGGGTGTCCTTGCTTGTGATTGAAGGTGCTTTAACTTGCATAAACTCCAAAGTGTAAGAATATAAACTGGAGCTGCTCTATTTTTGTACTTTAGTGGCAAGATTTTCTTAGCACTTTTGATGTTTAAGAAGCATTTGGTGTAGCCATATGTTGCTGGCTCAGGTTTTCTTGTGACAGGTCAATATGTGGGCCAGTTGGCTTCTAGACAAGTCTGGCCTTTTTCCTTTATGACTGAAAATTAAATAGGTATCACTAAAACCATTTCAAACAGTATTGAAAATTACATTACATATGCACAAAGTCTTACCAATCCCAAAGTCCTTTTTGCAGCCTTCTTTGTTCTGTCAGTAATAACTGTAGGGTAAGAAACTGTACCCCCTTCTTCACTTGCCTTAGTAAATCTCTTGAGGGAGGAGTCCAGTGACTTGCTAAGCACTTGAAACAGCTCAGTGCCCTTATAATTATGTTGCAGTTGAGCATTGATTGCTTGAAATTCCCTTATTGTCTGAGCCACTGCTGCATTGTAAGCATGATTCTTGTTGCCACTGCTTGGCAGGGGTTGAAGCTGCTGCGCCTAAGAAAAACCAAAAAACAACAAGTTAAACCATGCTTAACATAACATGCTTAGAAACCACAACACTGGCCTATTCCAACAAAAAAGTATACCTCTATATTACCAGTCACATGCTCAGCCTTTCCCATGGCAAGTCCAAATCCAAAGAGACATTATGTGACAAGTTCAAGTCCAAAGAGATATTCTGAATAAAAAAGTCAAAAACAAGTTAGTTAATCCAAATACAAGGTAACATAAAATAAAGAAATGCAAAATGCTATGCACATGTACCTCTGGGATAGTAATTTCTTCTGGCATTGACTCCTAGGCACCAACAGTGTTTTACCTAACCTGGCCATCTTCCTCTTGAGTATCACCCTCCTGAGTACCACCTGAGCAGCATCCTTTTGGTCTGCCTCTAATACGACACTGCCTTCACCCAAATCTTGTGCACAAGATCTGTTATTATGATCAAGTTTGCCACATGTTCTACAGTTGTGTATTGCTTGGAATTTCCTTAGCTTGTTTGGGTTTTTCACTTCACTTTGGTGTCTTTTTCTGTTTCTCTTTAGTTTACCTACTGTGGCTCTGAGTGTAGGTGGCTGTGGTGGATCCATTTCAATTTGTAGCCATTGATCTTCATTATTTAGAGGGTACACAATATTGTCATAAGCTTCATTGTAGGTATCAATCCAATAGTATTGATGCACATAACTCTCAGATAGCTCCCCTACTTGATGGATTGCAGCAACAGCAAGGATGCAGGGTATTCCTGTTAAGTCCCACTTTCTACATCTACAACCATGTGCATTCAAGTCAACACTGGCCTACCCCCCATACATTAACAAATTTTAAAAATTCTTATCACCAGAATACTGTGGTATACAGACATTGAAATGCTCTTTGATGGTTTCCAGTTTGGCTTAGATGCCTGGGCAAATGTTTCCTACCTTATTTGTTATCCATTTTCTTTTTTCCACCATCATTTTCATGTTGTACAACCTAATCCACTCAAGCAATGATATGATAGGCTTGTCTCTTGCAGGGCAATGATATGATAGGCTTGTCTATTGCAGGCAAAATTGCTGCATTAAAAGACTCACACCAGTTGTGAAGTAAAATGCCACATTTAGGGAATGACCTAAAGTGTGACCTGCTCCAGTGTTCAACTGGCCTATCAAGCAACCAAGAATGTTGCACCCTCACTGGCCTTTTGCATGACTGACATCTCTTTATCAAACTTATCTTTGTATGAAGCTCTAGCACAAGCCCATACCTAATCAGTCAATGCTTTGCCCTTAAACTCAAGTCAAAAATTCTGAACAAGATGTTGGACACAAAACCTGTGTTCTGCCTGTGGCACAAGTTACTCTAACACTTGAACAAGACCTTTCTGCTTATCACTTATAAATGTTCAGGCAGACTGATTTTGAATGCCCACATCATTAATTAACAGGTTAACAACCCACTTCCAGTTCTCTTTATTCTCCACTTCAACCACTGCATGAGCCACTGGCCACATACCATCATTAGGGTGTATCCCAACTACAGCTAATAGAATCCCTTTGTAATGGCCCTTTAAATGGCATCCATCCATCATGAGTACGGGCCTCAAGTACTACACAAGTCCTTTCTTGCAACCCCCAAAAGATACATAGTCTTTTAAGCCTACCACCATGAACCTCCAAATCCAAAGTGGTATTGGGGTCACTCCTCAAAACCTCTATCCTATAGCTCCAAAACTTCTCATATTGTTCCTTGTAATTGCCCTCAATTTTCTCCATAGCAAGTTTCTTAGCCTTATATATCTGCCATTTAGTGGCCTCAATGTTGTAGGATTTATGAAGTGTATCATTTGTAGCTTGAACTGGCCATTTGGGATTAGATCTCAAGGAACATTTATCCTTCTTGCAATCCACCTATTGTTCACCATGTCTACGTCATATGTTCTTGAGCAAGTGTGTTCAGGGTTTAGGATTTTCACTTGCAAAGTGGTGGTCTTGTACATGTAATAAGCATATAGGACCAAAGGACAGTCACCCTCGCAACACACAGGTTTAACCCTTATCTTCTCTATCTTTGTAAAGCTAATGGCTTTGCCATTCTTACATGCATAATTCCTAATAGCTTCCCTCAATTGTAGGTGTGAGGCAAAGCACTAACCTAACTCAAATGAAGGATCTTTAGACATTGAGTCATTGAACTAAGGATAACTAATCTTTTTCCAAGGTTTCTTTTTCATTTTAGGAGCACCTTCTTCCTCAGATGAACTATCCACTTCCACCTCATTTGGTGTACAGTCAGAGTCATGCCCCACATCAATAGCCTTTGTTAAGTCCCCGACTTCAATTGTCCTTAATTTCACAACTTCATCATCACTAACAAGGTAATCACTGTCCACTATCCTACCATCTTCTTCCCTAACCTCTACTGAGTCCTTTGAAGTCACAGAGCCATCATTGTCGTCTTCATCTATAGTGTTCTCTGCCTCTAAAATTCTACCAGAAGATTGCAGATTTTTAGGCAGAACAATAGAGGTAGAAGTGGCTTGACTGTTAGCTTCACTATCAAATATAACCATGGGTTCACTGTGCTTCACATAAACTTCTATTACCCTATTGTCTTTTACATTTTTTGTTAAGCCTAGGGCAATCTGATCTATCCCCAATAACAGAAGTCTTGTACTTAAGGTACAACCATCCATCTTAGAATAAAATTTTGGCCACTTCTCTTGTTTCTCCATATCTATTTCATACCATAATTTCTCACAACAATCAACCAACTCAAGCAAAGACATTTGATCTGGATCACAGTAGTCAAAATAAGCAACTTTACCACCCAAAATAAACTGTAACAGGGCAGTTTCTAAATTCACTTCCATGGTACAACTCAATAGTAAAGAATTCAGAGTCATATTCTGCATTAAATCAAATAAAAATTACAAGTTAAAATATGTTGAAAGTGAATTACATAAAAAGCCCTGTTTTTCCAATTTCATTTCAACTGCCACGACATAAACCCTAATTACAAGGTATAGTCTAACATAAACCTTAATTGCATTCACTCGAATAAAACAGACAAGCTAAAATATGTTGCAATTCCATAACAGGAAAAGCCATGTTTTTCAATTTCACTACAACAACCACAACATAAACCCTAATTGCAAGAAATGCTCTAACAGGAAAATACGAACACTAAAAAACCCTAATCGTGATTAATCTTCAATCATGGAAAAGGTAATCATTGATAATTGAATCTAATGAAAAGAGATAAATGAATGAATGACTTACCATAGTCTGGAAGCCCGTGGTGGCCCTCACGCAGAACCCCCACCATTGTCGCGATTATAGAGGGAAGGAAGCCCTATTCGCAATTGAAGATGGCAAAATCCTCCCTCATTTTCGATGCCCCAATTGAAATGATCTTCTTTATTTTAGAAATGACCCAAAACAGAGAGTCTGGACTCCCTTATGCAAAATACCCGTAATCTTTCCCTCCAAAACATGCCCCTGCATTTTTACCAGTATGCCCTCGATATGTTAGGGGGTAATTTTGCAAACCCTAGTTTTTTTCCAATAAGTTAGACGGAATTAGCCATAGTTTGGTGGATAAAAATGCTATTTTGGAAGGTCTAAGATATAATTTGCAAACATGTCATATGTGAGGGTATATTTTCGGTATTAACCCTAACTAAAAAATATATAAATTTTCTCAAATTTTAAATATTTTAAATTAAAAATAATTTCTTTAAATGTCATAAATAGCCATAATTGTTTCTACATAAAAAATAAAATCCCATAATTTTTTTAACATCTTTAAAATATATATAAAAGTTATAAAAACTAAAATCAGAATTTAAAAAGATTAAAACTATTTTAAAATTATTTATTTTTCTAAATTCAACCTGATACAAATAATGATACCAAATCCACTCTAAAATTTATCAAACTTAAATTGGAACTTTTTTGTACTATAAAAAATTGCTATAATTTTTTCATAATTTATCATCAATTTTAAGACTCAAAACAAATCTTATAAATTTGAACTTACAGAAAATATTAAAATTAAAACGATTTCAAAAAATTATAATTTTTTTTTAGAAATTCTAATATAGGCTAAGGTACCCTATTACAATTTTACATGCTAACAATCACTGTGCGCCACGCAACGCACGCACCGAGCATAACACGAGCCCATGGTATTCCAAGCACACAGGGTACCACCGTATCTGCACGTACCCAATACTCACTTCATGTTCTTCTCCTTCGCTGCACACACAGACCCATGATCACACACACACAGAGTGCACACACACCTTGCAATCTTGGCAGCATCATGCACACACAAATAACACAAACACACATCACGCACACACAAATAACACAAACACACATCACGCACACAATAAAATACACCATACACACACATACAAGCACACACTCACTACACATCCAAAACCCATAATACATAAACACATATGAGCCCACATAACACCCACAAAACTCATCCAATGCACACAAAATATATTGCCTTACGGCAGTTTTCTCTTTTCTATTTCTGCTCAAGATGCTGCGGCATCTAATGACATGGTGTCAGGTACACTTTCGGTTAACTCATTAGATGCTCCTATATTGTTTGATTCTGAAGCATCATATTCCTTTGTATCCCCTACTTATGCATGGCGATTGAGGGTGAGAACCTGTCCTTTAGAGACTGACCTTACGATAGGCACTCTAATGGGAAAGTCTTTGACAGTTTTGACTGTTCTTTGTGATTGTACTGTTCATATCGGAGATAGAGATCTTCCTATGGATCTCATCCTTTTAGCAATTCGAGACTTTGATATCATATTGGGCATGGATTGGCTATCTGCCAATCATGTATCTGTGGATTGTCATGGAAAAATAGTTCATTTTGATATTTCGGGTCAGCCTGAGTTTGTTTATAGTGGGTCTAAACCAAGTGGGCAAGTTAGTATTATTTCAGCCATCAAAGCATAACGGTTTCTGCGCCGGGATTGTCCAGCGTATATTGCACATGTTATTCATACAAGTTAGAATGGTCCTGAGTTGTCATCTATCCTTATCATAGAGCAATAGCCAGATGTTTTTCCTAAAGAATTGTCAGAAGAGCCTATTGACCATGAGAAAGAGTTCATGGTCCACCTTGTTCCTGGTACGAAGCCTATATCTAAAGCTTTGTATCATATGGCTCCAGCTGAGATGAATGAGCTGAATGAACAGTTGCAAAAGTTGCTTGATCGGGGGTTCATACGTCCCATTGTATCCCCGCGGGGTGCCCCAGTCCTCTTTGTAAAGAAGAAGGACGGCACACTGAGATTCCATATCAATTATAAAGAGTTGAATAAGATCACATTCTGTAACAAGTACTTGTTGCCCCGCATCGATGATTTGTTTGACTCACTTCAGAGTGCTTGTTATTTTTCGAAGATTGACCTGAGGTCCGGGTATCATTAGTTGACATCGAGTTGTATGTTTTGCTGCTGTCTATGACTCAAGGTGAGAGAGGAGGATGTCCCGAAGACAGCATTCAGAACATGTTATGAACATTATGAGTTTCTTGTCATGCCTTTTGATTTGACGAATGCCCCAGCAGCTTTAATGGATCTGATGAACAGGGTATTCAGGGATATCTGTTTTTCATCGTGTTCATTGACGATATCCTGGTATATTCGAAACCTGAGGAAGAGCATAGGGAATATTTGAGACTGGTATTACTACGACTAAGAGAGCACAAGCTGCACGTGAAGCTCTCAAAATGTGAGTTTTGGCTTCAGTAGGTTGGGTTCCTTGCATACTAGTGTATAAGTATGGTATTTCTGTAGATCGGGGAAGATTAAGACAATAACCGAGTGGCAGAGACCTAGCTCAATGAAAAAGATGCGCAGTTTTCTAGGCCTAGCAAGTTGCTATAGACGATTTATGGGGGGGCTTCTCCAATATTACAGAACCGTTGGCTCGGTTAATGCGCAAAAATGTGCAGTTTGTTTGGACTGATGATTGTGAGTCCAGCTTTCAGGAGCTGAAGCAGAGACTAGTGATAGCATTAGTGTTGATATTGTCGTCAGGTTAGGGACGGTTTGTAATCTACAGTGATGCCTCTAGGAGAGGACTTGATTGTGTTATAACGTAGCATGAGAAGTCATTGCATATGCATCGAGACAGTTGAAGATTCATAAGCAGACTTGTGAGATCTACAGGAACCAGTTTAAGCGTGATAAATTTTAAATTTGATTAGGCATCATAGGCAATCAGTGTATAAAGTTCGATTGTTAAATTGAGAATGAGTTGATTTCATGGTATGTGATTTTGTCTCAAGGAGACACTAAGCGATAAGGGTGTTGCGACACCATCATGTAGACAAACATGATGAACTTCACGTGGCATCAGTTACTTTTAACAGTCACCGCATATTTTATCTTGCACCTCACTTTCGAGAGAGAATTTTTTTTACCACCTTGTATGTATGATATTTCTCGCAGCTACACCAAATAATCACATCCATGAAAAATAACAAAAGATAAAATCAGGAGTTTAAGAGGCAATACAAGGGCAACCATGTGGAATATATTTCCAACCAGGTAATAAGATCTCTTATCTGAGCAGTCTGGCCACACGTCCTAAGCCCACTGGAACACAAGATCGGAACCTGATCTGTAATACAGGCTGCCTTACGTCCACCACAACCTCAATGCTCTTCACCAGGCCCACACAGCAAGCTTGTGGCTTGGCCTCGCCCTTATTTGTTTCTGCATTCTGCTTGTTTCTTTTGTAGAAGTAGGTGCTGCTTGCTATCCTCTCACTCTGAGTAGTAGCCAGCTGCAGAAGTCTTCGGAGTACACTGAAATGGCAACACAGGCGCTGGTCTCATCATCATCAATCACCTCCTCGGCGGAGGCAGCAAGACAGATACTAGGAGGAAGGCCATTCCAGTCTCCTGCAAGGAAGTTTTCGTTTGTTGTACGGGCTGCTTCTACGCCCCCTGTCAAGGTTCCCTCTCTCTCTCTCTCTCTCTCTCTCTCTCTGTGGGTGGGTGTGTGTGGTATACACCAAACCGTACGAAGAATTTTGTTTCCTAACACGTTTTAAAAGCTTGACCACTGGCTTTACTGCCAGTTAATACAAGCAGCCTTCAAGTGGAATAATCTAGTTAGCAGTATATGTTTGTAGAACAATTGAAGGTCCGGTTTCTCAGAGTCTAGTGCGGACAGTGACTGAAGTCGACTGCAATTTGTTCTAACACCTTTACTTGCTTCCTGCTTGCGTCTTTCAGCAAGGAGCAGACAGACCCCTCTGGTTTGCATCCAAGCAGAGCCTTTCTTACTTGGACGGAAGGTAATTCGTGCACGCCTTTGATTTCTCTATGGGAATCCATGTACGCCTTTCTTACTTGTACGGAAACAAAATCGCTAGTCCTCTGTCAAGTAGAAACATATTATCGGGCCATAACGCAATTCTGTTTTAGTATGTCACTTATCGCTCTATGCATATGCGAGTGTTCACCGGTTTTTGAATCTAAACCTGGTCGTTTCCCTTTAAAAATGGGAATTATCACAGCCTCCCTGGTGACTACGGCTTCGACCCGCTAGGTCTTTCCGACCCTGAAGGTACAGGAGGCTTTATTGAGCCAAAATGGTTAGCATACGGGGAGGTCATCAACGGACGTTTCGCAATGTTGGGAGCAGCTGGAGCAATTGCGCCTGAGATCTTTGGGAAACTCGGCCTAATCCCAGCCGAAACAGCACTCCCATGGTTCCAAACAGGGGTGATCCCCCCTGCCGGAACATACAACTACTGGGCGGACCCTTTCACTCTATTTGTACTGGAGATGGCACTGATGGGATTCGCAGAGCACAGGAGATTTCAAGACTGGGCAAAGCCAGGGTCCATGAGCAAGCAGTACTTCTTGGGATTCGAGAAATACTTGGGCGGGTCGGGTGACCCAGCGTACCCCGGAGGACCGATCTTTAATCCTCTTGGCTTTGGGAAAGACGAGAAATCCATGAAAGAGCTCAAGTTGAAAGAGATAAAGAACGGAAGGTTGGCCATGTTGGCAATCTTGGGTTACTTCATACAAGGTCTGGTGACAGGAGTTGGACCCTTCCAAAACCTCCTGGACCATTTGGCTGATCCCGTGAACAACAATGTCTTGACAAGCCTCAAGTTCCACTAAAATTGTTACTGTGATGCTCTCTCCCCCTCTTTTGTAACATTATTATGTGCAGACTTTTACTTGGCGTATCATCTGTACTCTGTAACAAGTTTCAGGACTTAAAACGCTGTAACAGAGTAAACTGCATAGAGTACGGCACTAAACATGTTTCTTTCCCGTTTTCGCAGTAAATATCCATCCGTAGCTTTTATTCGATGCACGATTTACCTATGGGAGGATTTCTTATATTTACTGAGAGAAAGTGTAATGTGCAGTCCACATAAGGTGAAGTGCCCTGATCTCAGGAGTTGCAGGCTCGTTGTTGAACACTACCAACGGCAAAATTTGAAAACATGTCTAGTTTTGTATATATATACAGGTGGGAAGGAATAATTAATAACTAAGATGGGCAAATCATATTAGGTACAACTTACTGTTGTTTCCAGTTTGGTTTTCCCAGCCTCTCAGGCTGGGCACAATATCTAGGGCAACAACAGATACTACAGTATATACGCGTGGAGGCAAGGTGAATTAATGATCATACCACTGAAAGTTTAACAAAATGTTAAGTTAGCATTGCATCAACTGATGTGTCCAAACAAGAACATATTGATTGAGATCATTAAACAAGGAAGCAAAGCTCCCAGAACCTGGAGTAACCTCTCTAAACTCTCAAGGCAGGTTGCTCAGGATCACAGTGCCCAAATCAAGCAGCTTGAGCCAAAGGTGCAGATGAAAGAGATGCTTCAACCCTGCACGTATTGGTTGTCAATAATGAACATAGAATCTAGTAAAATCTGTAAACTGATAGACGACGGATTCTATAAGCGTCTAATTGTACCGCCATAAAATAAATTGGGATTATAAAAGACATCTGAAGCAACTCCTGCTATAAGCTTCAGATTCGGAAACTAAATAGGGCAGCAAAATTAGTTAATCTGAATAATGGAAACAAACACCACATTTTTTAGGCAAGAAAGGTCCAAGGATTTGAACATTCCTACAATGGAGAATTGCAAACCCTTCCCCACACACAAAAAAAAAACAGAAAAATAAGAAAGCAACCACGCGCAGATATTAAGATAGTAGGGCAAGTGAGCATTTTTATTCTTGCTGATTGAGTTCAATCCACATGGTTTGAGGATAGGCTATAATCTGGTAAAATCCTATAGGAAAAGAGGGGTTCTAATACTGTGTTGCAAGTTTAGGCAGAACTATTTCACCAGCTCCTTGGCATGCTTAAAAGTTTTGCAGCGACAACTTGTTGGAAGTGACTTTCATTTCTAGACTTGCGTCCTAATTCTGTAATTAGTTCGTGTCATTATTGTCTTCTGCTTGCAAACTCTACTAGCTTTAGAATATTGATATCAATTGTCTTTAACAGGTACTTGTTGGTGCCATTGCGAAGTGATGTTAAGCATGACAACCTCCTCGGCGGAGTTGGTACCTCAAACTACCTCTATACCCATGTTTCAGAATAGAGAAGTAACTGAGAGAAGGCATTTCTATCATTCTCTGGCCTATTCAACCGTCAAGTGGAACTTTGAATTTGAACTAGCTCACCAACCCGTGCAGTAACAGCTATAATCAGTTCTCTACTTCTCGTTAAGTTATCCTTCATTTCTGCAATAGCTTTCCTGGAAATCTGAATGACATCATTCATTAGCCTGAGGCTACCATTAGCTGTCACTGGCACGATGTATGGGGGGGGGGGGGGGGGGGGAATCTGTTTTACAAAGTTGTAGTTTTTAGTTTTGATTTTCTAAATTGGACAAAAATTCACTGGGCGTTTGATAAAAAGTACCATTTTCAGTTTTTACTTTTTTTTTTTCCTTCTTTTCTTTTTTCTTTTTTACTTTTTTTCTTTCTTTGATACATCCATACTCCCCAAAATAACACACTGATCACCACCAAGGCACCACCCATTGCCACCAACCCTCTGCCACACTCGCCACCAAACACCATCCACCCGCCATAACCACCCGACATCACCACCATCCAAACCCATTAACGAACCGAACTCGACGATGTCACCATGATAGATCCACCGCGATGCACAGATCTACCACGATTCATTACAGATCTAGCAAACTTAGAGAACAATCTATCAGATCTAGCAAACTTTAATTGGTATTTTGGGTGGCGCTAATGTCACAGTGGCGACGATAATGATAGTGGGTACAGCAGATTTGGGATGGCAGGGCTGTGACTGTGGGCAAACCTTTGGTGCAGTGTGATGGTTGCGCAGGTGAGTCGCATCCGTAATGGTCTTCAGTGGAGCAAATCTGTGACAATAGGATAGAATCATCGATGCAGTAGTGGCGACGAGACAATGATGTGAGTGGCTTCATGGTGGCGGCGACGAGGCAATGATATGAGTGGCTTCAGGGTGGTTGTGGTGTCTTGGGGTGGGGTGCGTGGAGTTGGAGGGGCAGGTGGAGGGGGAGGGCCTGGCAACATAGTACCTGGTCCAGTGTTGGTGGTGGTTCTTCAGTGTGGTGAGTTTTTTTTCCCCCCTTAAATGTAACACATTTTTTGCTTCTAATAAAATTCGAAGGATGGATCTCAAAGCAAAAATCAAAACTCAAAAATGGAGTTTTAAAAAACTTCACTTCAAAAACTGGTTTACAAAATTGAAAGGGAAAAAAAACGAAAATTGTTCGTCATATGCCTTTTTTCCTCCAATTTACAAAATTGAAAAAATAAAATGTTGTCGAACGCTACCTAAATTGTTGATCAATCTGCTGCAAACTTTTATTGATATCACAATTGTGTATAGACAACTGCGATGGATTGCATAGCCATCCAATGATCACGAAAGCTTGAAAACCATCTTCTGGCAGCATGAATGCCAGCCCATCAACTTTTGTTCAGCTGGAAGTAGATTGAGGTCAGCATCAGTTCACACATTACGTTGCTCAACAAGCATGCTATTAACTAGTCATTGGGCTGTAGCTTGCAAAAAAAAAAAAAAGTGCCGTACAGAAATGGAGTTGAAATAAACAGTCTCATTAGGATTCATTTTTTTTTTTTTTCTGTTTCCTTATCTAGTTCATTGTTTGCTCATCCGCGGTAGGACTAGGAAATTAAAGATTGGAACGTACACCACTACCTCAACGTCAAGGAACCAAATAATGAAGTACAAGGTCCAATTACATTTCTAGAATTTTGCACTCATTTTAGCTCCAAATGCTCTGCTTCGTTACAAAACAGATCAATTCAAATCCAAGATCACAAGTAAAAAGGACCAGAATCCACAGTTACTCTGCTCCAGGATAATTTTTTCATCCTAGTGCTTAAGAGTACAATGTAGTCACACAATAATGTCGCCAAACAAATCCATCGAGAACATGGTCTAACATGAGTATCCGACATAATGTATGTTCGTTATCTGTGTGTCACGGTCTAACATGTGTATCCAATGTACGTATCTATATAAACACATATTTACACGTATAAATGTACATATATACGCATATATAGATGTATATAGGTATTTATATATACATATATGCATGTAAATATACACATATAAAGAAGTAGATCACTTTCCGCCGCTGGCAACCTAAACCAAGTTGTCAGCGTGATCTGGCCGTCCACGTTGTCGGTGTGGGAGGAACAAATAAGTTTTTTTCTTTTTTGTCCGCTATATGATTTAGCAGACGGTACTTCTAACAAAAATGCCCCTTGAACCCGCAGTTGATAAGCCGTTACAGTGCTTATCCGCTACATTGTGTAGCGGACAACAACATATCCATATCCACTCATTTTCCAGACAGATAATGTAGCTTTGTTCTTTTGGTTAAACACTCAACTTAACAACCACCTTAGCAGTCACCACCACGAACCAAAACCAAAAGAAAATTATGACTCAAATTTTAAACTGCTTGTACGCTAGAAGGAGCAACTGCTTGTACCCAAAAAAAAAAAAAATCACCAAGATTATATTCTTCTCAACCATCAACCACCACGCACCACCACCATTCGATACCAAGCTCAAATTAAAATCAAATCGATCTGCGATTTTGTCGTCGGCGGATGATAGCTAAGGAGATTTTGGCGCTATTCAGATCTAAACCACCAGCGGTGGATGATGGATAAGGTGATGCTAGAGTGGGTTCGAGGAGCTATAGGAGCGGGTCACGGAGGATGATAGAGAAGGTGGTTGGTATTCGTTGTAGTGGTGGCGACGGTTGTGAAATGGAAGAGGTGGTTATGAACTGAAATTGAAGGTGGGTTTTTGATCTATAGAGATGGCGGATGATACTCGTGAATTTTCAATCTATGGTGGAAACAAAAAGAACCATACCGGGGTAGGTAGTGGTGGAGCTCGTGGATGTGGCTGTTGTTGTATAGTGGCAACGGCGACATTGAGAAAGACAGAGAAGTTGTGCGGCCGTATGGGTTATTCGTTAAAAGAGGAGAGAGATAGAAAGAAGAAAAAAGAACATAAAGGCTTAGTTAATTTGTCAGCGGTGACAAGGGAACAACTCGCTATACATGTATACATATATGTACATGTATATACATTGGGGTGCTAATCCACATCTAGCACTGGAAAAGCCCTATTTTTCCAACTGCGATCCAGACATCCACGTCGAAAGGTGGACAGCTAAGATGGTTGATTTTGTTTTAAGTGGAGATGGTTGATTGGAAAAACTACCAAGTGCATCTGATGAGAACGGGGGAAGAAAGCAGATCTCATCTAACTACTATTCTTTGTAGCGGGCAAATTCTATTTCAAAAGAGAAAAAGATTAGGGTAATTTGAGAATAAACACTAACCGCTATAAAGAGCGGCGGTTAAGTATCATAAATTTTTCTAAAAAATTGATATAGACCATCCATTACACGACGTAGACAGTCTAAAATCAGCGAGAAAAAAATAGGCTTTTCCCAGCACTGGATGTTGATCAAGCCCCTCCATATAAGTATAAAATATATGGTGGTCCGTTTAAAACACTAACATGAAAAATCACCATATTTCTTGTGGTTGTTGCAGCTAAATACATCAGACCAATGATGGTATTGGTCAGATCTGAGCCATTGTGGAAGTGGCTATGATGGTTTTGGGTATGACAGTGGTGGCGGCACAATGAACACGAAGGGGTAATATAGAGAGAAATCTTCCGATGTATCGTTATTCCTTATTTAGAGGTTTTCTCTTCCTTATTAAGATGTCAATTAGGTGTATATATGTTCTGCAGATATCCTAATGTCAATATATGGTGAATTTCTCTCACACAATTAGCTACTCTTTTATGGTATAAGAGCAGTGCTCTGTCGTCTCTCCTCACTGCCCTTGGATTTAACTAACATTGAATTAAGAAGAAGGGATGTCAAGTGCGGAGAAGGATTCTTCTTCGTCCACCATGTCAGAAGCTTTCATGCAACCAGCGACGCCACAGTCCTTCGGGGACAACTCCTCACTGCAAATCACGAGTCACAAACTGAAGGGAAAAAATTTCCTCCCGTGGTCACGATCTATCCTCTTGGTGATTCGAGGAAGAGGAAAGATGGGATTATATCACTGGAGAGATGCAACGTCCAGCTCTAGGAGATTCGACATATGCCAATTGGGAACTCAACAACTCAATTGTCATGGATGGTTGATCAACTCGATGGAGTCGCACATTAGCCAAACCTATTTGTTCCTTCGGACTGCCAAGGCTATTTGGGATGCTGTCCATAAGAATTACTTTGATCTAGGGAATGCATCTCAAGTATTTGAGACCAAGAACAAATTAAAAGAAATGCATCAAGGGAAATTGGGAGTCACCAAGTACTACAATGAGCTGCAGACCCTTTGGCAAGAGTTGGACATGCATTATGAAGCTGATTGGGGTGATCTTGAAGGAAATCTGAAGTTCAAAAGACACCTTGAAAAAGAAAGATTGTATGAGTTCCTTACTGGCCTGAATAGAGAGTTAGATGAAGTAAGAGGAAGGATTTTGGGACGTCGGCCTTTGCCTTCCATTGATGAAGCATTTGCCGAAGTGCGTCGTGAAGCTAGCAGGAGGCGTGTTATGCTTGGAGGAAAAAAAGAGGTTACTAGTGGTGAAATGCCCATGGAAACTGTGGCTTTAGCCACAAAGAATAATCCCTCCATAGACAAGTCTAGTGGAGATCAGAGAAACGGCCACAGAGGAGGACGTCCGTGGTGCAGTCACTGCAATAAACCGGGCCACACCCGAGACACTTGCCGGGATATTCACGGTAAGCCATCCAACTGGAAATCTCGAGGATCAAACAAGGGGAAAGGATTTCAGGCTACTGTAGATGAAAAGAATGAAGACACTCGGGCTAGCAGTGAAACGAATGGGGTCTACTTCACCAAGGCCCAACTGGAGCAGCTACAGAAATTCTTGAGTCAACCAACTGTGGGTAGCCAAAACATTGCAAACAGCCACTATGCACAAGGTACTGCACTTCATGCTCAAAATAAATGTCCTTGGATACTTGATTCTGGGGCCTCAGACCATATGACAGGTAACTCATCACTATTCCACTCATACACTCCTTGCCGAGGAAACTCTAGAGTAAAAATAGCCGATGGAACATTCTCTAATGTTGCTGGAAAAGGGTCAGTGTGGTTGTCAAAACATTATTCTGCACTCGGTTTTGCATGTTCCGAACTTAGCATGTAATTTGATCTCTATGAGCAAGATGACCCACGATCTTAATTGCAATGCTAAATTTTCTGTATCTCTATGTGAAATCCAGGAGCTGGAATCGGGGAAGACGATTGGCAGTGCTAGAGTAAGGGTGGACTCTACTATTTTGAGGACAAGGGCTGCATGTCAAAGCAAGCAACGACCGTTAATTTTTCTTCTGTTTCCAGTAATGACGACTTAATAATGTTGTGGCATCGCAGGTTGGGCCACCCTAATTTCCATTACCTTAAACGCTTGCACCCAGATTTGTTTATTAATAGAAATCCGAGTCATTTCTTTAGTGAAATCTGTCAGCTAGCCAAACACACGCACATCCTTTCCAGTTAGACCATATAAAGAGTCTCATCCATTCTCCCTAATCCATAGTGACATCTGGGGTCCTTCTCGCATAAAGAATATTTCACGAACCCGATGGTTTATCACATTTATTGATGACCATACTAGAGTTTGTTGGGTCTATCTCCTCAAAGAAAAGTCTGAAGCTGGTAAAACATTTCAGTTGTTCCACACAATGATGACACCTATGGAGCCTAATACTAAGTTGGATATTGAAGGGAGAAAAGATGTTGATCGTGAACAATATCAGAGGTTAGTGGGCAAGCTGATTTACTTGTCACACACACGTCCAGATATTGCATTTGCTGTGAGCGTAATTAGTCAGTTTATGCATTCACCAAAGAAGAAACATCTTAATGCAGTCTACGGAGTTCTAACGTATCTAAAAGGTACACCGGGAAAAGGACTATTCTTTAAAAGGGGAAATGATAGAATGGTGGAGATTTACACCGATGCAGACTGGGCAGGATCTTCAATTGATAGAAGATCTACATCCAGCTATTGTACCTATGTTTGGGGGAACCTAGTAACTTGGAGAAGTAAGAAGCAACCGGTAGTTACGAGGAGTAGTGCAGAAGCTGAGTTTCGGGCATTAACGCATGGTATCTGTGAAGGTATTTGGTTAAGGAGATTACTAAGTGAACTGAAGATCATAAAGAGCTGGCCTATGAAATTGTATTGTGACAACAAAGCTGCTGTGAACATAGCCCACATGTTGAGGTGGATTGCCATTTTATCAAGGAAAAAACTGATGATTGAAGTGTGTATTTGATGCATGTTCCTACCAGGGAACAAACAGCTGATGTCCTGACTAAAAGTCTACATAAACCGAGTTTTGAAGACTTAGTGAGCAAGCTGGGAATGGTCAACATATACGAACCAGCTTGAGGGGGAGTGTTGGAATTTCCTGATTATTAGCTATTATTGTAAATAGGAATTTTTAGAAGTGAGCGCCCTAATTGATAGCTATCCCTGTAATTTAGTTATTCCTTATTTAGAGGTCTTCTCTTCCTTATTTAGATGTCAATTAGGTGTATATATGTTCTGCAGATTACCTAATGTCAATATATGGTGAATTTCTCACACACAATTAGCTACTCTTTTAAAAATAAAAGAGAAAAAATCTTGGAAAACGATTCTTATCAAACTGTTCTTATAAAAATAAAAGAGAAAAACTTGGGAAATTAAATTAATTAAAACTCTTCTCAAACTGATTGAGCACCGGTTAAAGTGCCGCTGCCGCGGCAACGCTTCATCTAGCACATCTAATGTTTGTACGATGGTGTGCGGATTGTGTGTGTGTGTGTGTGTGTGTGTGTGAGAGAGAGAGAGAGAGAGAGAGAGAGACGGCGACAGTGCTAGAGCAACTACAGAGCTTCGTGGTTGTAATGCCGCAGTGGTGTTTATGCGGCGTAGATCTAATGGTGGTGACCCGTGATGTGATGCGGCTACAGTAGATGAGGTGCGACCTAGATCGGTGATCGAGGCTGATGTTGGTCGACGATCTCCACGTGAAGAACCAAGGGAAAAATGGCGGTGGTCAATCAGGCTGCGGCAGACATGGTGCTTAGGGAAGTTGAGATAGCGGCGCAATGGTGGTGGGCTCAATGGAGGGTACTGGTGGTGGCGGCAAGGATGGAACGAAATGGAGAATATATATGTATATATATATATAGAGAGAGAGAGAGAGAATCCGAGGAAGAGAGAAAAACCAGAGAAAACGTACAAATCTGATGCCTTTGCATGCAAACAGAGACTAAAAGGACAAAGGGCATTTCGGTCATTAATTGCAGTGCGCGAAATAGTTTGGCACACTGCTTTTGGCTTTATCGAAAAAACCATCTACGACCATCAACGTGGACGACTGCAGATGCCCAGCGCTGGGTGGATGGGCTGCCTACATATATAGAGAGTTAATACTCGCATAAGGTTGGGAAGGGTTGTGGATTGCTGGTGAAGGTGATAGGATTTGATTTTGCTTAGATCTGCATATGTATGGTAATTGTTGGTGCGTTGGACGATAGAGGGCTGTAATGATATGGTGTTGAGGCAGTGGTGGCTGACAGGCTGGCAGTGGTGGTGGCGGATGAGACCTTGGATGGTCAGGTATGGTCGTATGGTAGGTTAGGCGATTTGTTAAAGTAGTTGTGGCTTGTGACGTTGGTGGTGGTTGAGAAGAGGCTGGCACGGAGGAGGGTGGTCAGGAGTTGTAGGTTTGGTGTCTTGTGACAGCAGCGGTGGCTTGTAACGGGCGTGGTGGCTGATAGAGGCTGGTGGTGGCAGATGTGGCGGAGGGTGGTCAGGTGTGGTAGGTTCGGTGGTGGGTATGGTGGTGGTGACTGTTGTGGCAATGGTGGTGTAATGGTTTGTGGTGGTACTGTGGTAGTGACGGAAGAGAGAAGATAAGAATGAAAGGGTGGTGGCTGGATTATGAAGTGGTCGTCGTTGAGCTTTCTTAGTGTAATGATTGCCATGGTGGTGTGGGTTTGTGCTATCGAAGTTGGCAGCTGTATTGGTGGATCAGAGTGAAATTAGGGGAAGATTGAGAGAGAATCTGTGAAATTGAGAATGAGATTGAGAGCAAGAGACAGAGAGAGAGTATTGGCGAAGTGCGATAAGATGGAGAAGAGAGAAATAAATGTCTCGAGCAGAGATCAAGATAGAAACGAGGTCAAAGGGAAAGAGAGAGAAGGAAAAGGGCATTTTCATATTATCATAGTGCACCTGTTGCAATGTCTTTTTGCTATTAGAAAAAAGCATCTTGGACTGTCCACGAGGCTGTGATGATGGCCCCAGATGAGTTGGATGAAGGAGTTCACCCAACCTTGGATGGGGGTGGGCTCCCCACACACAAACACACAAATATAAGCAAAAGTCACAAAATAGCACCAAAAGGAGCGTAAACCACAGTAGATGCAAACCCAACTATGCAAACACATCAAGAAGTTGTCCAAAAAGGATATATTGGAAGTGTGGGAGGCAGAAAAAAACTCAGCCAAGCAATGAGCTTGCGGAGAAAAACTCCCCCTAAGTTAAAGGCTTCTTTAATTCATATCCAACGTATATCAAAGCCATATAAAGTAAAACAATTAAGATCAAGCATACTAGAACTAAATCCTTACAACTATGGAATCTTGTTGCAGTGAAAAGGACATAGAACTAAATGCAGAGACCCAGAAAAAGAAGTTCTTTCCCATCAAGCTAAGATTGGCAGTTAGCTTTAACAAGCCATTTAGAAAAAAGGATTACGGATCACAGTATCACGTCAAGAAAGGGTGAGTAAGATTGCCACTCAAGAAAAGATTCCTTAAGTTGACCAGTATCTTAAGTACACATGATGGAACAATGTTAAGAAGGCTAGTGTAGGAGTTACCTTTGAAGCCCCTCTCCAACTTCCATTCGTAAAAAGCTTCCAATCTTCACCACTGAGCCCATTTCGTTGGCCAGAGTACTTAACAGTGTCTGTGAAGCCAGTAAAGACATTAACCCACAACTGCACTATCATCATAAGTTTATTTGTTTGAAATTAATATACATCTCGTAAAGCTTACCATGTATGCGCACAACGCACAGGTGGTACAAATCTAACACGCAACCACGACAATGTTGGGAACCCAATGAACCAGATTATGAATGCAAAAAGACTTTTTACTCTTTCCAATTAAAACATGTTCAAACAGGTAAGTGATGAGATCAATCAGTGGGTGTTTGTCCGCATTAGAGTTTCTATGCAACTTCCAACAACAAACCAGATCACCGGACCAGGTTCACAGATGGATTTAAAATCCGGATGTCTATAGGAGTAAGGTCAGTGATTCGAGCATCATCCCCTAACCACTGTGCCAGCAGGGGAAGGTGGGGGTGGGGTGGTTGTTTGTACCACTGGGATGACAAGAACGGTACATAAGAAGATATGGCGTTCTTCAGCAACCCACAAAGTTTGCTTCTTTGTTTGGAAGGCTGCTAGAATACAGTTAGCTGTCCTTAAAGGGGTATAATCTGAGAAAGAGGAGGATGATTTATGTCAATTGATGCTTCATGTGTAAAAGGCAGGCAAGTCAATAGACCATCTTCTGTTGGGGGTCTCTAGAGTCATACCCAGCTCTGTTGGAAATCTGTGAGGGCAAGATCTTTGTAGAAGAAGAGAAGGAGGAAAGTTATGGGATTCGTTTGCGCTGTGCTTGTTCCGGTGCTTATTGGAGGAAAGAAATAGAAGAGCCTTTGAAAGTGCAGAGCCACCAGCAGTTTCTCTCCTTTTTGTATACTCCAGCATTTTGGGCAGACGAAACGCCTGATTATGATGCCTGTTCAAAATCTTTGGACAGATTGAATCATTTTATAGTTGGTCAATATTGATACTCTCTGTGTACATGGTTAGGCTCTTCTAACATATTTTCTGTAATAAATATTTAACCTATCAGGAAACAAAACCAGTGGCAAGGCCAGGACTCCTGTATAAGAAGGCAAATTTTAGTCCGAAAGAGAAAATTTTCCAATTTTAAGGTGGGCCTAACTTAGATTACACTTTCTATGTGTTTTTCTCACAAAAGATAGAAAATAGAAGTCCTAATAGAACAAAATTCAAGATTCAAGGTAGGCAGGTGCCCATCATAATAAGAGTGCGGCCTGGCCACTCGTAGCAATACAAACACCAAATCAAAGAACATGTAAAAAGAAAGACGGTATAGAATTACCATCTACTAGTACGAAAAGCTTCATACCTTCACATTGGTGGAGTCATTTAGAACAAACTTTTGCTCCATTAGAACAACTTCCTCAAAGTACTTCCGCATACGGCCTTCTACCATTTTTTCTACCGCTATCTGAGGCTTCCCAGTAGCTTCTGCCTGATGAAGGGAGGGAGGGGGGGGGGGGGGGGAATGAGTAAGGTTCGAGGAGATGCACAAGTAATTTCTCTACATAAAAAACAGAGGGCATAAAGTAACTAGTAAGATAGCATAGTTATGATATCATACTAACGAACCACACTTGTCCATCAAAATAGTTGTTGAAGCCTCAAGGTAATCAAGATTAAACTATCCTAAACCAGGATACATAACCTGCCAGAAAACTTCACGCGAGGTCAACCTAGGCATGTGTTAAGCAAAACATAAACTCACATTCTTATATTTGTAATGGCAATATTATTATTTCTTAAATGTTATGAAGCGAATGGATATCAATTTCTACACATCGATGTGCAATCCTCACTTATTGAAATTTTGCAACCAGGAGAGCATTGCCTGCAAGAAGCCACCAGCAGTCTCATCTTTCTACCCTGTTATCCTTTTCAGAAATCTTCAACCCCTTTGAATCAAGATATCGTAGTCCAGCCTGGCAGCCTGCTATCAAAAGATACTGAACCATTTGAGGCCAGACGTGTTCTTCTTGGCATAAAACAACTCTGAACTAAGCTTCAGATGGACCCTATTATCAGGCTGATCTTGGGCTCTCGGGCCTAAAGCCAGACAGCCTGATCGGAAACTGTATCCTCATTTTTATCAGAAAAAAATTAACAAGGACTGCGAGCCAAGTTTATTTCATGGTGGCTTAACAGTGAATTGAGATCTAAACACTACATTGGCAAGAATACCCTCCTCTGTCCTTTGTGGGCACCCCTTCCATTCAAGCTCAAATTTTCAGGCTAGTAATAAAGTAGTCCTGAACTTAGTTGCAGGAAACTCCTAATATGGTGACGTTACTCTCTCGGAAACTCGCTTTTGCGATCCCAAGTTAGGAGCTCCATGGGATCTCGTCCCAAGCTAAGATGGGAACTCGATCCCGCTAGTTGGATAGAGATGCATGGAATAAGTGATAGAATACATGAAAATCAAGCTCTTTTCAACTCAATTCCTTGTTTCCCTCTTCTTTCAAATCCTTAAAGTCTCCTTGTCTGTTGTTGCTATCTATGTAAACTATGCTAAACAAATGATAATACTCTTTACGCATTTATTTATTCAAGCCGCTCCCAACCTCAGATTCTTCTTGGTGCTTACGCTTCCCCGCCCCCGCCCCCGCCCCCGCTTTGTGCAACTAAGGTCCTGAACACTATGGCGGACTTACTAGAAGAAAATACTGTTTGACTGAGGAGCAGAGGTCAAAAAAGACATCATCCATATTTTTCTGTTGAAGTCCTTCTATGATAGATCTTACTAGAATCAGGTCAGCTAAGCTGTCTCGAATGAGATAATGAGGCATTAATATTTCCTTACGTTCTTAAATTCAAATCTAATCATTAGTCGCAGGATACGCCAAACTACAGGGCTTCTAAGAAAAGACTAACGGTCTAAGGAAGATTATGAAGAACAGGCTTGGCTATCCGGGGCACATTTCTCCTTTACAACCCTTTTCTTGTGTCTTCCTCCTTATAAATCCAACTTATCACAATTTGCATATAATTTTTGGCTTTCAAAAAGGAAAAAGTAACAGAAGAACTGTCATAAGGCATGCTAGCAAGAAAATTAAATTGCACATCCCCAGAACATGAAAAATCCTTTGCCTCTACGGACAAGGCTGGTCTGTGTGAAGAAGTAAAAGGTTCACCCAACTACCAAAGCATGATTTTCCAGGTGCTAGCAGTTGGCTAAAGGCAATATACTTCTCAAGATATCTACTCCAAATCGGGCTCTGGGACTGCCCAAAAGGTTGAGCATTGGTAGGCAAGTTCCAAATCAAAGTGGCAGTACAGATATTTGAACATCCTGAAAAATAAACCTGTCTGGTCCGCAAAAGCTAAATGATGGGAGCGAAAGTTGTGATGGATCCTAAAGTACAAAACTTGACCCGAAGTGGAGCCTGAAAGGGTGATTCTGTAAACGCGCATATCAAAACAACGTGGTCAGAATGAGCAAACTTCATGTTGCACGACCGATCACATTGCTAGTGCCTAATAATTGTTAACCACAAAATGAATGGTCAAGCGCCAAATAATTTCCAACTGTATATGGCCATCCCTTCCTCACATGAAAAGTTTATCAGTCCCCTGGAACAATAACAAATAGCACTTCAAGACAGTAGAATACTTTGTGATTTACCTGAGACTTAAGAATCTCTCGTTCGTTCTCTATAGCATCAGAAGAAACAAGTTCCTTTGTTAGGAACAAAGGCTTTGCTGCCACCACATGCATTGCAAGTTCTGAACCAACACGCTGAAGAGCACCCAATGAAGCATTCGGATCCTCTACTTCTAGTGATAAAATTCCAGCAATACGTCCCAAACCTGCACTCAGACAAAACACAACTAAGGTTGGTTATTGAGTAAAATTCTATTACATTTGCCAAAAAGAAGTAACAAAATGCATAGGAACACATACTTACATGAAAGACATACACATAAGATATACTTTCTTCTCAATAAGGAATTATAGCTTTGGAAATCGGCCTACCAGGTTGGGGACTTGTATGAAGATAAGTAGACAAGATGCCATGTGAAGACGCTGACATCACAAAACCCCTTCTGAGTTTTACATTCTCACCCATCATAGCAGCCACATCCGTGATTGCAGTTTGAACCGTTCTTTCCCCACTTAATTTGGGATGTTCAAGTTTCATTTGAAAATCCTGCACAAATTAATAAAAGACTCAAAAAGTGGCAAAGTGCTTTTCAGGGTACCGATACACAAGCTCTATGCAGTTAGAAGCATGTAGCATTTTCAGAAGGTAGATTTATTGAAGCGTCCCTTTCTCCGGTTTCCAGTAAGCATGATTTGCATATTTAGAACACCTAATAATTATGGTAACCATATCATACCATCACTTAGTTGGTGACTGTAATCCAACTTTTGATAATTTACAGAAGCTGGGCCATCAGACGAGGAGTTATGCTAAACATACATTGACGTTGACATAACCAATAAGGAAGAAATCAGAACCAACTTTCAGTATGAGAGACTAAGATTGCACCTCGAAAGTATGGTGGTGAAAACTAGAAAGTTACAGCAAACCTTCTTAATAAGTTTGCTTAAGTTAACAGGGAGATCCAGGATAAAAATGGAGGAAGATATAAGGCAGAATTACCGAATGTGTGTGTGTGTGTGAGAGAGAGAGAGAGAGAGAGAGAGAAAGAGAGAGAGAACTTCTTAATTTCAATGTGGGAACCTTGGTCAAAGATTGGAGACCTAAGCCTAGATGAGAATCTCGACCACCCAAAAACAGTGAAAGGGCGGGGAAAAGAAAAACAAAGAAATTTATCAATAAAAAATGCCTGATGCAGTCAACACCAAAGAGGTAGTTCTCACCTCCAAAGACTCAGGTCCAAGAGGAAAGGCACCAGAAAATTGTTGAGAACTTTCAACCGATAAAGCTAACTTCGCTAAAGTTAACGCCTGCCAAAATTATGAACCATGAAGAATCAGCGGCCATCATGTAATACATAAGTGCAAATAAAGTTGACATGAAACCAAATTCAAAGCAAACTATGCAATTATCAAATTATCCTCAGGAAATGTGAGATTCCACACACCTATAGATATATGTGTGCGCTACTAGCTGGAAGCTCTTATACTTGCAAGACCATTTTGCATTAGTTGGCACAGAAATGAAAGGAAACGATCTCATACTAACCAAGTACTGAAATATGTCATTCCTGGCGACAAAATCTGTTTCACAGTTAAGCTCAATAATAGCAGCCTTGCACCCATTCTGTGCTAGGGCAAGCAAGCCCTCAGCAGCAGTTCGACATGACTTTTTGTTAGCAAGAACGACACCCCTTTTCCTTAGTTCCTTCTGTGCAGCCTCTGTAATAAGCTACAGTTTAAAGTGAATTATTGAACAATGTGAAAGAAATTGAGAAATGGAAGAAGAAAGAGCCAGACTTGCCAGTGTCCCAGCAGCAATCAACAAGAGCAGACTTGACTTCTTTTATAGGAGCACTTGTTCTTTCCCTTAGCTGCTTTATAAGGCTCATCTGCTCTGAAGCCGAAACATTAACCGCATATCTTCTAACAAGTTTGACCAAAGCACAGCCCTCATTTGGATGACTGGAAGTAAATGAGAATTTGCCATCTCTAAGTTCAGGAATGGAACTTCCTCTGCATGCTAACACAGAATAACCATGTCCACGATGAGCAGGAATACTGAGCTTCTTGCAGAAAATGTCAAAGGAACGTCTTGCACCTTGAGAGAAAACCATTTCCAGTATATTAAAGTGTTGAACCTGCAAGATTGACCAGATAACATACTTATATGAACGCCAAAATATTCTTCTTCCTTGCTAACCGTTGTCATTGATCAATCCTTTACCTCCGCTTACTTTGAAGCAAGCCTTTAAATTAATATGCTAGATACAAAGTTGTTAAAAGAGTACATTTATCAAAGTAGTTATCTGACATGTACAGGGAACTCAAACCCCACTCAGAGGGTGGAAATTAGAGTCGACACGGGCATAATGTGCTTCAGAATGGAAAGACAAGTAACATCCTCACATTTAGTACCGTTATCATGTTTAGAATGGAAAGAGCTGCAGAATGGAATGCGAATGCCGATTACCATTCTCATGCTTAGAAAATGGTCATTCCATTCATTTATCTGACATGGACTAGATGTGCAAGACTCTGGCAAATTAGAGGAAGACCCTGCTTCCCTTTTCCTATACATCACTTCTCGCAGTATAATTGTGGCAACTTCTCCGGCAGGGCATCCCCTCCATTGCTTGCATCCCTATGTACTGGAAAGGAAATGTTCTGCTTTTCTTGTTACCACTTCAGTAAGTGAGCTTCAATATACTATACATCCACATCTAAGTAGCACGGACACGGACACCGCATCCGATACTGACACCGACCGGGATACCGCAATTTCCAGAAAACCAGATTTTGAACACCACAGGACACCGCTGAATATTTTTATATATTTTTATTATGTATATATATAGTCATTAAATATCAAATACATTCTACATCTAAAATAGTAAACAATAATCAATAACCACAAAACAAGCAACTCAAATAAAAGTCATACTTAAAATTTTAATGCAATATAGTACGAAAAAACATGGTACATAACATAACAAAGTACTTCACTACTCAACTCTTACTAAGTCATGCAAACAGGTAACAGAAACAGGGAAAGCGCTCTCTTATTCACCGCCCAAAAACAACAGAAACAGGGAAAAGAAACAGGAAACAGAAACAGGGAACTCCAGAAAGTCATAAGAAATTACTTCACTACTTAACTCTTGCAAAGTCACACAACTACTATCTCTTTCCTTAGACCAAGGGCTCAATCTACATCAATAGTGTCATCTCCGAAAGTACCCAAATGAGAGAGAGATCAGTAAAGTAGGAAAAAAGAAATAGATGAGAAAGAAAGACGAAGGTACCTGTTGCTGGAATCCGGCGACGGCGGCGAGATACGAATGCAAGACCCTCCGGCCACCAGTTGGGTAGGTCGTCTGCTTCGTTTCTCTTGACGCCGCAGGAAGAAGAGTCAGAAGACAGCGGTAACGGGTCGAGCTTCCTTATAGCCTGTTTGTGAGTTTTGAGACGAAAAAGAAGAAAGTAAAGGAAGAGAAGAGAATGGTTGTCCCTTGTTCTTTTTTTTGAATTTAAGAAAATTCATACATAATTAAAAAGTATTTTTTTTAAAGGAATATAATTTTTACTAAAAATTAAATTAATTATCAATAATTACGTACAAAGTACGTAATATTAATGTAACAAGTCTCTTATATTACTGATTAATATCACATTAGAACAAAAAAAAAGTTGATTACAAGCGTCTCAACATCCAAATTTAATCAGTGTCACATTAAAAGCAAAATAATCAATCACAAATCAACTCTAATATCTAAAATAATTATTTATTTATTAGTAAAATACTAAATTCCTGTAAGAAAACTTAAACCCTAAAAGTCACTAAAAATTAGTCAACACCATCTTAAGAGTAATAAGAACATTACCAAAACGTTACTTATGAGAGTTTCCTCTCTCCGTTAGTGTTTCTTCCAATTTTAGGATGAAAGTTTTAGAGACAAAAGAGGTCCCTCTTCTTTTCTCTCCTTAAAAAAGAACAAACTTTGGCTCTTATTCGGGTTGGAGAATCTTCCTCCAACCCTGTGTATAGTAACAATTAATAGTCGATAAATGTTTCTAGTGACTTTTCTTTTAATACTATTAACGACAATTATTAGCAGCACTTTTTTAACATTACTAAATAAAAGTCACTGGAGATATTTAGAGAAAATTTATTGTCGCTATAAAAGGGTTATGAGGAAAATTCCTCCAACTGGGTAGCAGCCAAATTTTTTCCCTTAAAAAAACTCAAAAATTAGAAAAAAAATGAAAAAAAGAACCACTTTAACTTCTTTTCTCTCTTAAAAAAACTCGCAAACAAGTTATTAAAGTTTATTTCCAAAAGAGCTCTAAAATTATCGGTTATTACACACAAATGTTTGAAAAGTTGTAATTTGCCCCATATGTTTCGACACTTCTGAAGTGTCGGAGACGGACGCTTATAGGGCGATGAATGGACAAGGTGTTCAAAATGTTTACTATAATTTAGATACTTAGACGAGAACTTTAGAAAGTTAATGAGATTTGTAAATATCTAAATACTCTTATATATAGTTTTAGAGAAGAAATGCAGACCGCAGTATCAATTGCATCCCCACCGTCTGTTGAGGAGGTGAAATAGTATAATTACTAAGGCCTCACTTGGCCAAGGTATAGAGTGATTTAACCATTGTAGCATTCTCCGAGCAATATAGTGAATATCATTCTTTCAAAGTCGCATTTTTCTTTGTTCATTTGCTCTTAATATTGCCCATTTCGAGGGATAGGCTAACTTAGCATGCAAGAGGGGGGCTTGATAAAGCGAAGTGTAGTACAGTCAAATTTGGAAAGTCTTTAATACCGTGACATATGGTATTCCGAAATTAAGGAAAATTCAGACACTCCTGATGGGTGTCCGACACGTGTCCGGAGGTATCGGGAAGGTGTTGGTAGGTATCGGACACCATACCTCACCCCATATGAGATGTCAGTGCTTTATAGATCCGCATATTTTTAGTAAAAAGGTATTTATGCAAATACTTTAGTCCACTTTAAAACGCAAGTACTACTAGTTGGCAACTCCACAACGCATAATAAAGCCATTTTTAATCTCCCTTTTGTAGTAACTGGGTTTAATCATCTCAGCATATTGATACCACGTTTTAGTACATAAAACAACCAGCCAAACGACGCACACCCCAAGTTGGTCTCACATAAAATTTGGTCCCATTTTCAACTCATCAAACAACAGAAAACTTACAGGTTCTACTTAACGCGTAAAAACCAAGAGCTTAAAAAAAATGTATATGAGCGCGCGGGACGCACACACACACGCAAACATAATGGAATGAAATCATTTTAAGTTGCTCTGTAAAGTCATCAAGAAGTGCCACAGTGCAAAGAGCCTCTGTTCTAATGGTGGTTCCGTCAGATAGAGAGGAGACTACCCTATAAGTTGCCTTGAGCTTGAGTCTTGGCGGCGGCATGGCGGCAGCAGCGGCATGGCGGCAATGGAGGCGGAAGTAGAGGTGGACGGCAATCAAAATGAGATTTATTATAGCGTTTGGAACCCTTCTTTTTCCCCCCTATTCAGCATCTGTACTCTTGAGGATTCATTAGGGGGAAACTGCACTTTTCCCCCTGTACTTTCAGGCGATATGGTGCCCTCTATTTTAAAAATATGCACACATACCAAAACCATAACGTCATTACTAAAAAAAAGCCCCTCCCTGTCAAAAGTATTGGTTAATAGGATAATGCCTCACCTGCCAAACTCATAAGCCCTTTAGTTCGTTTGCATTGTCTGGTACTTTTTTCCAAGAGAAATCTATGGTTACTTTCGCTCCTTCAATACTTTGTTTATTCATGTCTTCCAAACCTGCCAAAAGTTAGCAATAAACACAAATTTCTAAGGATTGTTACAGAATTGAGGATTTCCTTCATTGGTTAGGTTGCCTTGTAACCAGTTTTTTAGGTCTTGATTAGTGCATAGTTTCAAACATTTTCGGACACCATTTTCCTCCACATGCTAGTGGCCTTAAGGCATTCTCTTGTGATATGATTGGTAGTTTTAATGGGTCATTTGTACCTTTGGCGGGCGTTATCACTCATGATGTTTCTCTCCATCCTTAAGCTGTTAGATAATAATCTTTCTTCCAGGGTAAGGTAGAGGAAAATGATTAAATTTTAGAGAATTTTTAGTTTCCATATCCATTCTCTTTGCATATTTCCTTATCTGAGTTGTCAGTTATTAGCAGGTCGGCACTAGCCATCTTGAATTCACCCTTAGTATCCAGATCCCAAGTGGGTTGGGTCCTCCTTATTATTTTCAAGAGGGAGATGTATTCTTTAGATTTCACTTTGCTCCTCAGTGGTGACCCAAGAATTTGTTGTTTAAGACAAACTGAGCAACTTTAGTACCCCTTCTTTTTTTTTTTATCATGGTTCTTTCCTAAAGCTTCTTGATCACCACACCAATCTTCCCAAAAATCAGTCATAAGACCATTATTGATAGTCTTGGTGGATACTTTTCCATATGTGTGATCCTTTATTGCTAAGGCTCCATTTTTTGAGGTTTTTGTTTTTGATATATTTATATATGAGGACCTCTAACTACAGCAACTCTTCAGTATTTAGAAGTTTCCATCCAAGTTTAACTAGACTAATGAGATTGCTATTTTTGGCTTTTTTTTCAGGCCAAGGCCACCATACTTCTTGGGTTGGCAGACAGTGTTCCACTTAACCAAATGAATTTTCTTTTAGTTTTAGAGTTTTTTGTCCAATTTTTCACAAAAATATAACCTTGGGAAGGGCTTGGACTTGCATGACATATGAAAAGATGACAGAGGTCACAAATTAGATTAATTGGTTTTCTTAGCAAGAGAAAGGAGGCTTATTTTCCATCTGACAAGCCTATTCTGAGTTTTATGAAAAATATGGTTGTATAGATTCTTAGACAAACGATTGTGTATCATAGGAATACCAAGATAAATTCTAAGATTATCAATCAAGGGGATACCACATCTCAAGTTGAGGCTGTTGGCTTTGTTTATGGGAATGTTTTTAGAGACAAGAATCTTTGACTTATTGAGGCTAAAAGATTGACCAGCAATATTACATAATCTCCCCAGGATTTCCATGAACATATCACAGTCTTTACAGAAATGGATCATATCATCAGCATGGAATGAATGAGAGATAAAAGGACCACTCGTAGAAACTCTCAAATCTAACCGCTCCTTCTTCTCATTGCATTTATTTATCATTTGAGATAGTTTCCCGATACAAAAAACAAAAATGTAAGGAGACATGGGGTGTCCTTGCCTTATTCCTCTCTGGGGAATGATGGGTGGTAAAGTTTGGCCATTTAAGAGGATGGATAAGCTGGAGCACTGTCAAGTTTCATGATTAAGTTCATTCAGTTTTGGGAAATTAAAATCCTCTAGTGTGCTCTTAAAGAAATCCAAATTTAGCTTGAAGGAGGCCTTCGTTAACCAAAAGACCAAAAATAAAAGTGAAACCAGACTAATATGTGGTCTTCCCAACACAGATGGAAGCAGGAAACAAGATGGACATGGCGGATTTGGAGGACTAATAAGAGACTATAAAGGAAAATGGTTGAGGGTTTCATGGGAAATCTCCTTATTTGCAATGCTCTGAAAGTTGAATTACATGGAATCCTTAAAGGAATCCAATTAATCAAAGATAAAGGAGTCCAAGAAGCTACCCTAGAAACAGATTTGAAAACGGCTAGGGATTTATTGACAAAAAGCCACAACTCATGTCATCCCCTCATTAAACTGATATTTGATTGCAAATTCCTGTTGAGAACCACTAGAACCGCAATCTCACACGTGTGCAGAGAAGGAAACTCCTATGCGGATTACCTAATAAATTTAGGAGCTAAACAAGACAATGCGTTCATGGGTCTAGAAGAACCAAAAAGTGAATTGGAAGACCTATTAAAAAATGATATCGATGGTGTAGGCAGGATGAGAATGTAAGATGTTTTATGTTTGTTTCCGTTGTACGAAAAAAATTTACTGAAGAGACATAATTATCTAGAGATGTCAAAAGGGCCGGGCAGCCTGCGAGCTGGCCCGTCCCGTCCCGTTTTTGGCCCAGCTGGCCTGGCCCATTTTTGGGCCCAAGCTGGCCCTAACTCTTAGGACTTGAGCCAGGGTCAGGCATAATTATTTGAGAAACGGGCCCGGCCAGGCCATTAAATGGCCCGTTTTTTGGCTCGACCCTAACATGGCCCTGGTTTGGCCCTGCCCGGCCCCTTAATTTTTTTTCTTTTCTTTTTTTTAAGTCTATTTTATTACATTTTTTTTTACATTTTGGATCTTTTTAGTTAAATTAATAGTTTTTGAGGTGTTATTGAATTCATATGATCAACATTTTCTTTAACATACGCAGTGAAGTATGTGTGTGTGGTGACTGTGACGTATTTTTGATGATTTCTGAGTGGGCTTTTGTTTAATGTATGTTACAGAATTTGCTTTGTGTTCTACATCACAAGCTAAGGGAATAATTATAAAAAAAAATTATCACATTTTCATTTTATATGTATTCTAAACATAAATAAAAATTATGTATAATATGTAATTTAAATTTCTTTTTGTTTCAAACAAAAAAAGGCGAATTGAATTCTAAATTTAATTTCATGAAGTGGGTGAAGTGTTAAAGAGCCTTGAAGAATAATCTCATGTTTCTTTAAATGACCAAAGAATTTGAATGTAATAAGAAAAGATGTTATTTTATCTTCATCTATCTTGTTATTGTCGTTGGTTGATCTACTCTATTTTTCTTTGATATTTACAGGTTTTACACCATATTACTAAAGAGATTAAATTTTGCACTTAAAATCAGTATGGTGCAGGCTAGAACAACTAGTTTTTGTACTTAATCTGTGGTTAATTGTCAACCAACATCAATTTGTCTTTTTGAAAGGGGGTTAATTCTTGAGAAAGTGATTGTATACTCAGTGGTCCGTTTACAGAAACTTTGTCCTTTGTTGAAGAAGAAGTCTTTATAACAAGAAGTTGAGAAGAAAGGGAAAAAAATTAAATTGGGCCTGGGCCCGGCCCAAGTCCGACCCTAAACATTGGGCCTAGGGCTTGGACTGGGCCCATATATCCCAGATTTCAAGCCCGGCCCGTTTTTCATTTGTGTGGCCAAGCCCTGGCCCATTTTCATTTGAGGCCCCGCTGGGCCTGGGCCGGGCCGGCCCAAGCCCGGCCCATTAGCATCTCTATAATTATCCTTATGTTTGTTTTATTTACTTTAAATGTTTTATGATCTTCATTAAGTTGAAAGAATAGGGAGTCAAACTGGAATTTCTAACCCCGCTAATCTCCCCACTAACCCATCGTCACCACCATTAGTTCATGTTCACCACCACAGGCCCACAATGTCACCCACCACAACAATCCCGTAATTCACCCCATCCACCATTGTAGCCTCCTAGACCTGTAGATTTTCACCACATACCATCCAAGCCGCTAGATCTGCAGATCTCAACCACATATGGAAGATCACCTACCATTATTCTTTATTTCTGTCGTTCTCTATTTTTTCACCACCTACCACCACCACTACCGTTACCAAAGCCACCAAATTTTTCAACAGCCACCCACCCCAGTCACCATAGATATGTTGGTAAAACATGGCGGTGGGTTTAGTGAAATTGGCGACAATTACAGCTTAAATAGTGGTAGGTTTGTTGAAACAAGTACTAGTGATTTTATACAGTAGTAATAGTGGCGGGTATTTGGTGATGGTGGTCATGATTCGTGGTGGCTGTGCTAAGTTGGTTGCAACAATAATGGTGTTGGTGGTGATTCGACAGCGGCAACAATTCAATTGTGGTGGTTGTTTCGTGGCAGCCATGATTTTTGTGGTGGTGGTGTTGCGTTGGTGGGGACAATTACGATGTTGGTGGTGATTTAGTGGTCGCTAATAGGGAAGAATAGAAGGAAGATGAAGCAATGGCAGTGATGGCGGGGAAGAGAGAGAGAGCGCAGGGGGGAATAAGGACGAGGACTACGGCATGATGGTGGCAGCAATAGCATGCAACATCAAAGGTCGCAGCTTGGAGTGGTGACCGTAGTGACACTCTGGGTGAAGGAAGGAACAAAGCAAAGGGAAAGA
Source organism: Escallonia herrerae (assembly GCA_033070095.1). Taxonomy (NCBI): domain Eukaryota; kingdom Viridiplantae; phylum Streptophyta; class Magnoliopsida; order Escalloniales; family Escalloniaceae; genus Escallonia; species Escallonia herrerae. The sequence goes on along the minus strand of JAVXUP010002558.1, from coordinate 42,867 downwards.
GATATAAGATAATTAATAGCTAATTTTGAATTATATGAGTTAAAAAGGGCATTTCAGTCTTTCAAATATTATTTTGGGTGCCAACCCATTCTTGCTAAAAAGCACTATTAAATTTGAAGGGAACCCTTTATGTGCATACTTTTCGAGACCGGAGCAAAAGCAAGTTTAGTACACATTTTTAAAGTAGAAGATGTCATACCGCAATTTATTGAAAGTACAAGGAACAAAATGCAGTTTCTCTTAAGGAAAAGGTTGAATTGCAAATAACCCCCTATTTTATCTATAAGAGTCTCATGTAACCCCTATGGACTATGGTTTGGAAAGCTTAACCCCATATGTTCATAATTGGTTCCAATCAGACCCATATTCTGAATTTATGAACCCAGTGAGTTTTGGAGGGCAAAGTTGGAACATTGTATTTGTTTTCTTTTTTTATTTGTATATTTTTTCCTCTTTCAATGAGCTCGCAGCTTGCACTGCCAATAAGATATTAGCAACCGTCTTGGCAGATGAAATTTTTGGGCCACATATCTGCAACTGATTGTTTCTCATTGCACAGATCTACTGCAATCTTGAATCGACTTTGGTTCGACGTAAATTGAACTTTTTCTGATGAAGTTTGATTTTTAATCACTCCATCCCACAGGTGAAGTTGATGGGTTTCTGGTGGCGATGAGAGTAGTTGTTAGGTAATAATGGTAATACTAGGCTATGGTCAGAAGTGGTGTTAGATTGTTATGGCAGCAGTGGAGGCAATGCCGGTGGCTTGGGTGATTGGAAGTGTAAGGTCTCAGTGATGGTTGGGAACTAATATACTTTTGAGTAAGAAATTCTAATGACCCAATAAGGAACTTAAATTGCCCGTGATCAAATTCGAATGCTTAATTCATATCCTCGCTAAAAGGTACTCATATGGGTTCTGTTGAATATTTATCCTTATGCTTTTTTAGCAAATTTCTTTAGTAACTTTGGTATGTTTAAAACCCATTTCGGTTTTCAATTTTTATTTTCAAAAAAATAAAAATTAAAACCTCTTCGAGTTTTCTGTTTTTACAAAACTGTTAGGTTGCTTGATACAGTTTTGCAGAATTGGTTTTTGCTTTTGTTTTGTTTTTTTTTTCTCTCTATTTTTCCTCTCTTCTCTTTCATTTTCTCAATATTCCAGAGCTTCTTTTGAGCTCCTATGTTCAACCACCAGAAGCACCCCCACGACCAACAGATCTCATTTGCCACTGACTAACTGTTTTATGACGGTAACACACTAGCTTGCAAATTAGGGCTTCATTAGTTTGATTGGACTTTGATTGGTTTGGAATTGACATGCACAAATCGAACATACTAGAATTTATCAATAGATGAAATCTTTTGATGGTGTTTGTTATAGGGACGATGGTGGTTGGTTCGATGGTGATCCGGATTTAGAAGAGTAGTGCTACTGTAGTGGTGACTCGTGTTAGAGAGTTTGGTGTTCGGTAGTATTGATCAGTGGTGTGGTGGTGATTGGGGTTATCAATTAACTATGGTGGTTGGCGATGTTCGTGGGTGTTGGTCAGTGGTGGTGGCAGATCGACAATCAGTGGCAATGATGGCTAGCATCGTTGACAAGTTTGGATGTACTGATCAATAGTGGTGGCAAATTACCGATCATTGCTTGTGGTGGTTGACAATTTTTTGTAGTTTGGTGATCGGGGGGTTGGTCATTGGTGGCGGTGGGGTCAATGGATATAGTGGTTGTCAATATTGATAGTTTGGTATTCTTGGGTAATTGTTGAAAAAGAGGAAACATAAAGTACTTCCGAAAAAAGTTGAAAGGCAGATTTCAAAGGGAAAAAAAAAAAATTAAAAACTACAAAATAGAGTTTAAAACTGGTTTTCAAAATTTGAAGGAAAAAAAAATTAAAACCTCTTTCAAACAGATAATATATTTTATAATTTTCAAAGTTGAACAAAAATTGAAAGAAAAAATTGTTTCAAAAGCTATCTTTGTATAGATTCCAGTACAATCTTTATTGAGATTCACAAGCACAACAGATATAAAAAATAGATTCTATTTTGTTACGGACTATATATCTTTTTCTGGTGGGAGAATTTTTGCCAACGCAAAAAATAATAATAATAGTAATTATTATTATTATTATAAAAGAGATTTGCCACCAAAAAGTACATTGTCGGTCGGGTCCGCCTACACACTACGGCCCGCCTTCACCGAGGCAACAGAGCGAGCATTGGATCAACCGATCAAATCCTTTTGGCAGGTGATGCTGCGATTGCTGAAGAAGAATAGCAACTGGCCCCTGCGAGGCGGGCTCGTGGGCCTGAGCCGCAGATCGATGAGCACGGTAATGAGCTTTGGGGACGGAAGCCACGGTGCGCTGGGCCTGCCCACATCCCTCGTCGGCATGGGCTCCGATTCCTACGAGCCCACTCCCATCCCTGGCCTCCCGTCCGACGTTTCAAGCATCGCCGCCGGCCATTATCACTCCCTCGCCGTCACTTCCCGGGGTCAGGTCTGGGCTTGGGGCCGCAACAATGAAGCCCAACTCGGCCGTGGCCTCCTTTCAACCAGGTGTGTGTGTGTGTGTATTCTTTTGATCGAACATTTGCCCCCTTTAGTTTAGTTATTTAGAGCAATTGATTAATTCTATTACTTGGTTTGTGGAACGGCAAAATGTAATGTTGAGGATTTTTCTTATTTGGTATTTTAACAAGAAAAATTAAGAACTTTCAAGTTTTTGGTGTTGTGCATTTGAGGAGGGGGGAATAATGGGAAAAGGAGGAAAATATACTGCCCAAGAAAAAATAGTATTGAAGGAAAAGTACAGTTTCCCATATAAGCTTATTGGAAGATTGTTGCATTCTGATATCCAAAAGCGTAACTCTTTAAGTTGGTCACAAGAAAGATTAGTATCGAATGGCTGAGAGAAAGGTAATTTACCTCAACAGTATCAGTTTTACAAGTTATTTTGATGCCATATTGAGGAATTTTAAGTGCTTTTCCCTTTTATATACCAGCTTCGTACTCTTGAAGATCTTGTTGAATGGTCATATATATGCACATACTCCTGTAAGCACTATGCCCCCCTTGATAGATTCTTTTTTATTGTTCTTCTTCATATAACTATTTGTTCTCTTATATTCTAATGACTCCACTGGCGTCTTTCATTGTCCATCGGACCTAACATACTATTAAAGTTGCTATATCCCTCTGATATAGTCTATCTTACGCCTTCTCCACTTCCCATTTTCAAATTATAAGAAAAAAATGAGTTTGTATGGAGTACTTTTCTTGCATATTGTGCCATTCTCCTAAACTCACTTAGATATTACTTACTATCGTGAACCAACAGAACTTCAATCATTTTTCGATCAAAAGGATTTCCTTTTGTACCATATTTGTCGGGTTGGTGATGTGCATCAAGATGCACGAAAATAATGATTATAGTTGGTAGATTTGCTTATCTGCGATATAATCCGCATGGATAATTTAAATGCTTATATGCAAAATTGCAAAGAAATTCAGTTTGTTTAGTTTGTAGCAGAGACACGTGGAATGAACCAAAAAGAGTTGAAGGGTTGAATCCGGTAAGTGTTAGGACTGTATTTGCATCTGGTGTCATCTCTATGGCTATTGCAGTTGATGGATCTTTGTGGGTCTGGGGGAAGTCTAAGCGTGGGCAGCTTGGTCTTGGAGAGGGAATTACCGAGGCTGTTTTACCTTCCAGAGTTGAACTACTTGCTGGAGAAGATATAGTTAAGGTGGTCACAATCTCATTCTTAAGGTAGAACAATGTCCTCACTTAAGTTAGACAATTAATAACACATAAAGCTAACTGGTCTTGCAGTTCATTTCACATCTTTAAGTTTGGTGCTACTGCGTCTAGCATGTTTGAAGTTGTTCCTGATGAGATAAAACCTTTGTTTTCTTGTTGTCTGACAGGTCTCACTTGGTTGGGGACATGCTCTTGCCTTGTCTAAAGATGGGAAATTGTTGGCTGGGGTTATTCAGCGGACGGAAGATTAGGAAAGATTTCCGGAACTTTGGAGCCTTCTCCACTGGATTTTATAGCCGCTATATCGACGCCAGAACAAACTTCAAGTTCAATAATGGAAGCTGCTGAGAAGTTTGTCTTGGAAGGAATAGAGAAGGAGAAGCACATGCCGATTATCTGGGAGCCCTACTTAGTTGACGAGCTACGGGGTGTTGAAATTGTGGACATTGCATGTGGGCTTGATCATTCCTTGGTTCTTTGCCGTAAGTGAAAATTATCATCACGATAAAGGTGTCTGTGTAGTCTGGGTTGAAATGTGTTCATTCAGTTGTTAATGTTCTTGTTACAGGGGATGGCACACTATTAAGTAGTGGGAGCAATATATATGGCCAGTTGGGCAGATCAAGCCAAGATTTGGGTTGCTGCCAGTTGATATAAGCTTCCGTCCTATTTCTGTAGCATCTGGCCTTGGTCATTGTTTGGCAATATGCCAGATTCCTTCATCAGGAGATGCTCCAAGCATTGTATCATGGGGATGGAACCAGAGTTCTCAGCTTGGGAGGGAAGGGCCAGAGAACCTGCCGTCGGTGGTTGAAGGGCTGGTAGGGGAAAAACCTATTTCTGCTTCAGGAGGCCGTGTGCATTCCATTGCTCTAACATCTAAGAGAGAGTTGTGGGCTTGGGGCTGTGGTAGAAACGGCAGGCTTGGGTTAGGCAGCTCAGCTGATGAAGCTGAACCCACGTTTGTTGAATTTTTGGAAGGTACTGCAAGCTGTGTCGGGCTTTGATCATAATCTTGCATTGACAGCTTAATGACATGTAATTATACCTTAAAGTCTTAAACAGCATGGAACTGTATAAGTTCTCGTATGGCTTTCAAATTTCATTCTGCCCCATCTTGGTTACTTGATTTTATAGTTAGGCTACTAGCTAAGATTAGCATTGCGTTAACAAGTACTATTATATTATCTCTGTAAATGGCGATAACTGCAATACTTTGCTCGAAAATTGGACAGAATATCGCGTGATAAGACTTCAAGATACAGTGCTTCTTTCTCTAATGATCATAATATCAATCTCCAAAAGAAGAGTAGTATCGTCGAGAGTCGAGACTCACTTGTTTCTTCATGGCAAACTTTGATAATCGACTATAATAGGGTGAAGTCGGATCTATATACAGGATTGAAATTGCTGAAGAAACAGATTTCCTTGATTGACTGTATCCAGCAGTTCAGGTTCAGATAAGTCACGTGAAGGAAAGAGAGAAAAAAAGGAGGAAGGTGGTGTTCTCTTTTCCAGTATTGCCCGTAGAGGAACATGTGGCTTAGAAGGTGGCATGACCATCGTGCTTCTGCTTTGGTTTGTCAAAGCGTGCATTACTCTCCTTGCATTTTGTGATATCCATTCTAATCATGCTGAGATAATTTGAAGAACATTGTGATCAGCTAGGTTTAGGCTTTTTAGCCCTACCATGCTTAATGTGCTTAAGTCGATCTTATAACTTGGTGCTTCGTGTGCAAGACGAACGGGGAAGTGTGAACCATTTGCTTCTTCACTGCCCTGCCCGGTAGCCAGAGTTTTGTGGGTATAGTCTTCTCTGTATCTGGTGTTTCCCTCGGTTATGCCTAGCAAGTGATTTGTTGCAAAGTTGGCCTATTTATAAAGAGTAGCCCTGGAAGACAACTCTTGATCCCTCTCGGCATATTTTTAAAGCTTAGGGTTTGAGAGGAATAACAGAACATGGACATTCAAGGGATGAAAGTCTCTTTCGCTAGGCTCAAGGTGCGTGTTTTCAGCGCGCTCTGTGGGCTGAATTAGATTGTATGACTGCTGGTAACTTGACTTTTGGGGAGAATTTACTGAGATGTATAGCCAGCTAGATGGTTACAACTTCACCTATCAAAAGCATATTTAACAGGTCAATGGTTAGGGGCACTGGATTAAGTTGCATGGAAGATAGATATTACAATTTCATGACATTACATACGTCGAGATGCCTCATTAGTTACTGAATCTCAGCAAGAAGACAGTTCACCCCTTGCGAAGATACGCTTGAATAACACAAATTAGCTGAGCAACTAAGCTGCAGGGAAGCCAAATCAACCAAAGAATCAAACCTATAGGACTTCAAATATGCCCAACTTCATGACATAGGAAGCACCATGAGGCATGCATATACAGCTAGCAACTTCTGCATATGTAATTTGCAATGGTAAACCCAGAATTCTTGTACCTGCTCTTGCTAATTCTCTTCCAGAGATCACCTGAAACTAGAGAATAGACCGTTGGCAACGCTGATCCATAGACTGTCAATGGAAAGGGGTGCGTGGACATGAGTACCTCAGAAATTCGAAGGGCTATCATCCAACTGTTTCTCATCTTCAATATCTACCTCCAATATTTCCTGAAAGGGAAATCAAAGCCAGAAAAAGATCAGACAAGAATTTCAAAAGAAGTGCATCAAAGCGCCGCCCAAGGGTACCAAACAAAAGGTCAAACCGCAGGCATAATCCACCAACCCTCTCTTGACAAGAGATGGCTACACCTCAACATGTCTAAATTCATTAGCAAAAAACAAAGAGAAACTTACAGGGATCCTTTGCTTCAGGTAGTTACCAAGTCTGGCTAATACTAACGAACGTTCGTGCCAAAACCGACCCTTGAGGCTAATCTTCACAAAGGGGCCATCTAATTCAGCAAGTTCTGCTACCCCTGGAATGATTTGTTCACCTTAATCCTACACTAGCCATTGAAACCAATATGCAAAGGCATCATATCTACCTTCAGAAGTCACCTGTCATGCCAACCGAAGTGTCGAAGATCTGTGGGAACTGCCAAAGCACACAACAAAGAACCATTACTAAAATCAGCGAAGGAGCCAGGACTAAAGTGTTAAGGTGGTCAGTGTCAAATCTCTAAGCACAAGGGAGTCTCAGTCTACCTTAACACATCTTAAAGTGAAACTTTTGTAAAAATATCACTTAATCAAAAGACTTATTTTCTCAAAATCATGGTGGTCAATATATCCACCCCTGGCTGACACAACTTCTTCCTGAGAAAAATACTTTGCTATAACTGTTACAACGCCACATGTTAACGCCGATCTGTCTAATGCACCCATGTTATCATCAGTCTCTTCTTTTATAATAGTCGTTAGGCCAGTGTTGCAATCAACAGGAAGACCCTACTACGATTCAATCTGTTAAACCTGCATAGGTATAAGTAACATATCATATTAAACCTGCTTGTTATAAGCAAGGTCAGATTTGTGCTAAAAAGCTTAAGAACACAAGTTTAAGGATACTTAAAGTTTTTCTGGTCCAGCGATAATGTGATAGATATCACTGGTCAGCTTGTGCAAATTAGATTTATTTCTCAGGACGGGTCCAACATTCATGCCCGACCTGTAAGAAATTAGTATCTAATTTTCTGACCCAAAAAGATTCCAACAACCGAAGACCATCAGAATAAATTACTTGCATTTTCGAGAAAAAATTGAGGCCTTAAGCCATCAAACTAGCTGAAAAGCATTAGTCGCTGAAACCCATATTCCGTCAAAGGCAAAAACCAATTAGCAACAAAATGCAAACACAGTTGAGCACAGAGAATCCAAGATGCCACAATTTTCGAAGAGGGGATGAGTTAACTTGCCTCAGCTCGGGCATCGGACAAGACCATCTTGAGATTGTCCTCCGTCAAATCCAGCGGCGGAAGTGAAGCCGAAATCGACGAGAAACGCCGCGTGGTGGTGGTGGTGGCATCTGGTGGCGGTCTTCTCCTGATATGTCTCAATGGCAACGTTGGCCTCCTTAAACTTGCCGTTCCATTTCTTGGGTTCACAACTAGCCGGAAACTCGAGACAGTAACAGAACGAGAGAGGATTTGGGGTATTGTTGCTTGGTAGTGATGACCATGGAGCAGCTCCATTGACGTATATACTTGTTTCTTCTTCTTCTTCCTTACTCTTCTCAGTTCTAACCACCACTGCTGCAGTAGAACTGCTCTGCCTTGCTCTCCCTAATCTTCTCTTTTTGTCTACAGGCCACTGGTTAACTAATGGGACACTTCCATTTTAAGGAGAGAGAGACAGGAAAAAGGACAGATTCTCATCACTTACATCCCACTTTAGTCGCAAAAAATCGCTAAAGGTCATCATATACATATAAATGTTTAAAATTGAAGCACAATTATCGTTTTCGTTTGTAATAAACGTGTTTGATGAAAGTAGATATCAAATTTTGACCATGGTCCAAGTTCTGATATTTTTGGGGAGGCTTACTTGAATTGTACCATTGACAAAAACTGTAAGCAAACAACAATACTACTGAAAATCAAACCCAAAAACAAAAAGGTAGAGCAGAGCAATACAAAACATATAAATTCTATTTTCCCCTAAACACAATGCTTTAAAATGTTTAGCTTACAGAGACAAACATTCTAGAGGAATATTGCCAGTCAAATGAGATCTATATTAATGACTCCTCAGCCTTCACAATTCAATGGAAAAACTGTAAGCTTGTTTGGCTCAGGAAAATCCATTCAAAATGGTTGATCATCAGCATTAAAATGATGAAAATAACTAGGGGGACTGAGAACTATGTGCCCCTAACTGTAGCAAGCTTGCAATGCTGTAAACAAGTACAAAAACTGCATGGATTGCTCCATTACCGTTTAGGTCGAAATATCTTATTCATCGCAGCTTGCTCTTTGTTTTAATGGATAGTCGTGGGTGTTATTTCTTGAAGAGGAGATCTCCATTTTCTAAAATTAGTATCACCTTTATCTATGCACCATGCAGAAATATTGGCCATGTCCTAAGAAAATTTTGTCACAAGAATCCAACATTATGGGGAGAATTTCATTGATTATAGTTGCATTATAGAGCAATATTTCTGAAGAAAATGATGATCCTCTCAATTAAGATAATGGTTATAGATAGTTCACTTTAAATGCCTTACCTTCCATGACAGGTTAATCCTCAGTTTCTGCTTGTGTATAACAAGATTGAACTACTGGAATGATTTGCGGAAAAGGCCAAGTTTGGTTCCAGCAGAGAAGAAAATCCCTTTCCCTCGTGAGGCCATTTTGCCCCATATTTCAATCTCTTGGAGCATACCTCTTTATTCCCTTCCTCTATATCTGCTCAACATATCTGTTGCTCGATGCAAAGTTGTGCTACACCAGTAGCAAATGTCATGAAAGTCTGGCCTTAATCTATGAGACTATGACAAAGCCACTACCAAGGAAAAAGAAAGAAATTTTTTCTATATCTCTGTGTTTGTGCATATGTGCGTCTTCAGTGTATTTTCAGGACCTTAACTAAAATGTGATGCCTGGAGAAGTTGTTTCCACGCTATTTCCTCCATATTTGCCATCCTCGTATGAATGCTTTCGTGTGTCTTTTACTCTAATGCTCCGCAGATTCTGCTTCAGTCTACATAATCCAAATCCAAGACCGTTGAGCCAAACTCAAGTCTGATCCTATCCAATACATCCCACCAGGCCGATACATGGGGAGTACAGATAGGTACCTGTTTTTTGTGTTTGGAAGCATGAAAGATTCTAAACTGAAGTTCACATCTTACTAAGCATTTGGGAGGGCTTTCTGAAGGTCTTCAGGGATCAGGACGACTTTCTAGTTTTTGGTGAGCTTATAAGAAGGCTTGGGAGTGAGAGATGCCATGAGAAGGCCCTCTTAGACACACATATAAAACCTTCCAAATGCAGAATGAACTGTCCCAATACTAAATGAACAAATTGCTTTGCAGGAAGTGTGCTGGTAGCCTGAAGGATATCAAAATTGCTGTTGAAGTGTCTCTAGTTTCCTTGGATAATTATTTTCATGGGCCTTGCTCCCGTTGCAAATTCTGTCGTTTGCCCATCCCTAATTGCAAGGTTATAACGAGAAGCTAGCAGTTGTAGCACGAATGCAAAGAACAAAATAACTAAATAGTAAATGGCTCCATAAACTGTTCTTCCTTTCTTTTGCAGTATGTCCCCGATCTTGGACAATTCATTTTGCTTGAAGCAGCTACAAGGGGATCATTACTCTTCTGTCAGGCTGAAGAATCCATTAGTTTCGGAACTTTGTAGAGTTAGACAATCTAGTCTATTTCTAATTGCTTCCTGCAACGTCAACGCCTTGGCTGATTAAGAGTAAAGGCACATGCACCGGATTCATGTGGTGTCATTAAGCGCAACCGGTGCATGAACGCCACACCCATCTTCCATCAGATGCAATTTGAAAACAAAAACCAAGAAAGTGCTTGGACAAGGGTTTCTACAATAGTGTGTTTTGGCTCAGGCTAGTGTGAAAGGCTGTATGTTGGTGAAGTCGCGAAAGGAAAAAGGCAACCACATCCTGCAGGGGTACTCTATTAATTTCATCTCTAATTTTTTCTTGCACCTGCATCTATCCTGTATGTGCACTGAAAACTTCTTTTTCATGTTGATGCCAAGAAAAGTGGGTTCTCAGTCGACGTGGAGGTGTCACAAGGAATGCAGTCTGAGTCAGATACCAAGTATGTTGATGTGAAACACAGCAAGGGCAGAGACCAAGGGCTTCCCAAACAAAGCTTGAGGGTGGCAGTGCTGCGAGGGTGATGGCGCAGGGTGAATACACGACGACAGGCACAGTCCGATACTTAGGTCCAGAGTCAAGGTCCGGTATGTTTCTCTCTCTAGGATTATAGAGTGAGAAAGTGAGAAGTTTGAGAATGTCCAACTGTCTAAAAATGTCCAACCCTCAAATAAATTCTCAAGACCTCTATTTATAGAGGTTGAGATGATGATATCATCACGCGACACATGACGTTCCCCAGGAGTGACACGTCACTGAAGGGTCCACAGCTGCTGGTGTTCCACGGACTCTCGAATCGTATATTCACCCAGCCTGCCTAGCAGAGCGTCGCTCTGTCTGTTTGGAAATATTAGCTCCCACAGTATCAGTGTGGTCAAAGAATCCCCTTGATCTAGCCATCCAAGCCATTGCTATCCAAGCCCTTGCAGGGTCCCACAGGCCTGGCAGTGGTGGGAAAGACTCGATGCCCAACTGCCAGGCAGACTAGGCACGATGGCCTCTGATAATCTGCTCCCTTCTCGAAGTGACCCAGGGGTCATAGTCCATAGAGGTGCCAACGCAAGGCCCTAATGTCAGAGCACGTAGGCCAGTCACGAAGACATCCTGACGGAGATAGTGTCCTGGAGGTGTCACCTATCCCGTTGCGAAGGGTCCTCATGCTGGAGCACTACGAACGGAGCTCCCCGGAATGAAGACAACAATAGCTTTATGGTAATGAGCCTATCCCGCTGCGAGGGGTCCTTGTGCCGGAGCACTACGAACGGAGCCCCCCAGAATGAAGACAGCGATAGCTTTGTGGTAACGAGCCCATCCCGCTGCGAGGGGTCCTCGTGCTTGAGCACTACGAACGGAGCCCCCCGAAATGAAGACGGTGATGGCTTTATGGTAACGAGCCCATCCCGCTGCGAGGGGTCCTCGTGCCGGAGCATTATGAGCGGAGCCCCCTGGAATGAATACGGCGATGACTTTGTGGTAACGAGCCCATCCCGCTGCGAAGGGTCCTCGTGTCGGAGCACTACGAACGGAGCCCCTTAGAATGAAGACGTGATGGCTTTGTGGTAACGAGCCCATCTCGCTGCGAGGGGTCCTCGTGCCGGAGCATTACGAACGGAGTCCCCCAGAATGAAGACGGCGATGGCTTTGCGGTAACGAGCCCATCCCGCTGCGAGGGGTCCTCGTGCCAGAGCATTATGAACGGAGCCCCTGGAATGAAGACGGCGATGGCTTTGTGGTAATGAGCACATCCCGCTGTAAGGAGTCCTCGTGCAGGAGCACTACGAGCGAAGCCCCCCGGAATGAAGACGGGGATGGCTTTGTGGTAACGAGCCCATCCCGCTGCGAGGGGTCCTTGTGCCTGAGCACTACGAACGAAGCCCTTCAAAATGCTGCACACTCCGGAGAGTGGGTCAGAGCATGTTCCACGTCCATGGCGGGGGCGAATAGTGCGGTGAATGTGTGTGGTGCCCAGAGGCATGTAACATGATTGTGGCGCATGGGCGCGGTGAAGTGTTTATGGCACCGAGGGCATGACATTGTGACAGAGAGGCTGGGGGCACTACTGTATCAGCAGCGTGGTGCATGGTGTGGCGAAGTGAGTGAGGTGCCGGGGGCACAGTAATGTGATAAGGAGCCAAGGGGCCCGACTGTATTAGTGGCGCGGCGCATGGCGCGACGGAGTATTGGAGTGCAATGCCCGGACGCTGGCAACTGGGGTCGGGGAGTGACGTCCGGTCCCTTGAAGAGTAGTGAAAATGCTAAGTATGGAAGCCAAAAGCCACCCCTTTGGGGGAAGGCCAAGGCCTACCCTTGGGGGATGCCAAGGCCAACCCTAGAGGAAGGCCGAGGCCGACCTCTAAGGGGAGGCCGAGGCCGACCCCAAGGGGAAGGCCAAGGCTGAGGCTGACCCCAAGGGGAAGGCCAAGGCCGACTTCCTTCGGTAAGCGCCAAGGTGAGCCAACGGGCGATGCGCGACGGTCAGAGCGTGATGAGCAGTCGCTCAAGGATGAGTTTCTTGGTGACGAAGTCACGTAGAAAAAGTGAGAAGTGCACGTGACTTGAGCATACATGCTTTGACCGGTTGGAAGCGTTGAATATTTGTGCCGACGTGTCATGCAAAATGGGACTTCCAGTGAGTCTTTGGATGCGACCAGAATAGGTTGGAAACACATGTTTCACTGACTTGATGCTTTGATCTGTTTTTGTCTAGGAGAAAGCAGGGGCCGCTGGAGAGACGACTGGAGGAGGACCATTCAGTAGCAGTTCCAGCAATGAGGCCAATCCAAAGCCATCACCTCCATCGAACAACAATCCGGAAAGCAAAACAGCACGGCCAAAACAAAGCCATCCCCTCCACCACAAAAACAATCTAATTCATCTACGCGTAAGCTCGTCTGAATCCTGTTCATACTCTTCAGCAGGTCATTTAGTCTTTGCATTTGTCACGTGTCGTAAGAATCAAAAGTGTGTGAGATTGTACCTTACACAAGACACAACATGGTGAATCCTGTAATGAAGACCATTGTACACAGATACAACATGGTGAGGTTTAGTGTGGATTCCACCTATATACCCCGTATTATCTCGCAGTCACGCTGATAATCCTATTATCCTGTCAAATATTTGTGTTGAAGAGTGAGCTGTTTTACTGCATATTTCTTTTTATTTGGGCAATGAATTTCGATAATCCCTTTCTATTTAGTAGTTAAGTGTGTTCCTTACTACCAATTTGATCAACTTTAGCACCATCACCAACCAAAACTTGAGGTACATTTCGAAACTACATGCCCTTGATTTTTTTACCGGGACATGCATGCAGAGATTAGACTTTATAAGGAGGGAAGAAAGACTACAGAAAAAATGTAGAATGACATAAATATTACAGAAAGATGAAAAAATCACAATTGGAGGAGCTATTCCCATTATTATATAATCTTCACAGACATTCATCAATTGCTTAGCAGGAAGATTTTGCCTTAAAAAAAAAAAAAGCCTGGTGTGAAAATAGCAGTAAAAGTTCCAAAAGGAGCGACATTGAAAATGGCGTATAACTCATCATCACAATGACACTAATCCTCTTATTTGCTCTACGCAGTTTCTGCAACAGACGCCGTAGCCAAAATTATAAATGCTGCACCAGCTTCCCTTAATCATGTTGCCAACCACACAGACTACCGAGCGGGGTGGCACAAGCACAACTAGTCCCCTCGAAAAACTGAAACAAGCGTACAATCTTAAATCTAATTTAGCCTCAAATTCTGCTGCTGCTGATGCACCTGTGTTGAGAGGTAAACTGGTCCTTATTTATGAGGCGATAAGGCAAAATATGGCGATACCATGCAGAATTGCAAGCTTGGTTCCAAGGTTTTCAAGTCTTATTACTTGGAAAATATTTGTACCATAGTGAAGAACTTGCAAGTAATCCCGGTCTCTGAATTTAATGAACATGGACTGGAGGGGATGTTCGAGTCACCGGCTGACATGGACAAATCGGGATCCATGTGGGGTGGCTCATTATCCATCTTGTTAAGGTGCTTAATATCAGAGAGTTAAAGAAGGCCGATAGGGCTCTGCTAAGTAAGAGGGAGCAGCAGCACAAACTTGGTAACATTAATGCTGAAGAAATCCATTCTTTTGAAGGAAGAAGAATTGGCCAAGTTGTGGCTCAGTTTGCAGAAGCTCAAGCCAAGTACGACAGGATTTACCATGAGCTTATGGTCATAAAGAAGGGTTTGGAACACTATCACTTGAACACATTGGTGAATGGTCTCTTTTGAACTTGTTTTTCAAGTGTCAATCACTTCTGTAGATTCCCCACTTTAGGTGCTGAAAATTATGGTAACTATTTTTGTTCCCAGTGTTCTCTTTCTTTCTGGCTTTTCTATGAGAGGCAATTTCCTGTAAAACGTTTCTAGCTAGCAAATGGCGAGCAGTTGCCTAACAGCAAAGAAGCCATATATATATATATATATATATATATATATATATATATATATATATATCCTTATTTCATTTCTGAAATAATCAAACAAGACAATTGTATATACAAATATAGCTAATTAAAGCTCAAGTTAATTAAAAAGAATGTTGTCATGCATTATGACCGAATGTACAACATGCATCAATCATTTCGCGATACCCTTCTAAATGACTATCACGACGTAGTTTTAAGGCATGACAATACTGATTTCTTGTTCCTCTCTAGTTGTGTACCACCCGAAGACATGGCCTTTTCATAATGTAGCACATAAGGTTGTGACTGAGTCCTACTCGTTGTCGAAGGATCGATAAGCTTTCAATCCTGATAAATGTAGCATAGACCAGAATTACCCATCTTCTACGTTTAGCACCCAAAAAGAAAAAGGAAAAAGCAATGGTATCACATAACCCCACGTCACCAATCCTGTGATTCTTGTTGGGCAATAGCTCCCTTCATCGAAACTCTACATATAGGAAACATCTCGAGTCTTGCCCCGAAAGAGATTGAGACTAGGGAGCCTAATTTAAGGATAGGTAGAGCGTGCTATGAATGTGAGTTGTGTGTTTGTGTGTGTTATCCATGCAGATGCATGGGAAAGTGTGGCCTTGCTTTGATGGGCATTCAATGCCTCACCACCCACCTTACCTAAAGACATTAATAAGTAGACACCTCCCGTCTCGCTGTCTCCTCCACCAAACCAAACAAGCATTCTACCAAGAACTCTAGAAAGAGAATTTTTTAGAGAGAGCGTGTCAAAGAGGCTCCAATGATGGCGGAGAAAAATGTTGGTGTAGGTGGAGGCTCTCCCATGGAGGTGGTGGCAGCAAGAGATCACGCGGAGGAGGAAACTGGAAGCACGAGGATGCGCACGGCGGAGACTTTGTTGCGTGTGTTGCCGATGGCTTTGTGCGTGGTGGCACTTCTTGTCATGCTCAAGGATTCCCAATCTAATGACTTTGGCTCACTTTCCTACTCCAGTCTTGGAGCTTTTAGGTAAACCATTGCTTTTCATGCCTTTCAGTCCCCCTATTAATGTGCGTGTGTTTGTATTTATTCTAGCCAAAAAGACTAGTATTCAGTTTCTATTTGATTTGTGCATGGCGAGTTAAATTTTCAAAGAATTTATCTCCCTTTATGCAAAGTAAGAGATTCTGTGTGTACTATGCATTGGAATATTATGTATAACGGGTGAACTATTCGCATCTTCTCCTATATATCGCTTGCCTTTTAGATTACTTTGACAAAAGTTAAACATAATTTGGCG
Organism: Escallonia herrerae; assembly: GCA_033070095.1. Lineage (NCBI taxonomy): Eukaryota > Viridiplantae > Streptophyta > Magnoliopsida > Escalloniales > Escalloniaceae > Escallonia > Escallonia herrerae. The sequence goes on along the minus strand of JAVXUP010002558.1, from coordinate 27,058 downwards.
ATGGACAATCCTTCGACGGAGCGAAACATGGCCTTGCTTGCATCATCAAAGAATCAAGTGTATACAAATGAATTCTTGTTCTAGTAACTGTCCCTCTTGTTAATTCTGAGATCCTTCTCAAAGTGTTACAAAGAGCTTCATTAATGAGTAAATTGCAATACAGTCCTTTGTTTGAGAAAACATTGACCAACTACATGGCGTCTCATTTCATTCGGCAGATAACTTATTTCCTTTATTTGCGTCCATCCCTTATTGCCAAGTGCTTTGAATAGGAAAGATGTCCACCCATAATCCCTAAGGTGTTTGATGAGGTTCTTAGGCAATTCTGGTTGAGGGCTAATTTGAATTATATGCAGGTATCTGGTGCACGCCAATGGCATTTGTGCTGGTTATTCCCTTCTCTCAGCTATCGTTGCAGCCGTACCTCGTCCCTCCACCATGTCTCGGGCTTGGACATTCTTCCTCCTCGACCAGGTTCACTATCTATAGATTCTCTCATGAGCAAGAATCACATCAGAAGCTTGTTGCTATTTTCTTTGGCAAAATTATTGAACTTTGGCATTGCTGGCCTATCACATCTCGGCTAGCATTGCCCAACCTAAATATATATTGGCTTGCATTGCAGCATCCATGTTTCCAAAGCAAGCAAAGTACGGGACACTCTGTAACCTGCATTGAAGTATGTCACTAATGTCGATATGCACCAAACTGTGTACATGTAGGTCTTGACGTACTTAATCTTGGCGGCTGGCGCGGTGTCACTGGAGGTGGTGTTCCTTGCATATAACGGAGATAAAGCCATCACTTGGAGCGAAGCTTGTGTGTCGTTCGGGGGCTTCTGTCACAAGGCCACGGCTTCTATAGTCATTACCTTCGGCGTAGTGATCTGCTATGTAGTGCTTTCACTCATTTCCTCCTACAGACTGTTTAGCAAATACGACGCACCTGTGGGTTACAATCACAAGGGGATAGAGATTGCTGCCTTCCATGGCTAATCCTGTCAAACTCTATGTTAGTTAACCACTGCGTTTTAGGGTTGTCATAAAACTATGTAAACTGATCAACGTAATAACATCTAAGCATGATAGTTTAATGATCAAGAAGGTGCTTGATGAGAAGAGCACCTGCTTCATTTGTATAAGACAAGGCTCTGCCTTCTGTGGATGTGATTCTCATTAGGACTCAGGTAGACATAAAGCAGGTAGTCCTGACGAAAAGCGATGGACATTTTCACTTCCGCTGTCATTATCAATCATCAGGACAGCTATAAACGAAAGAGAGGCATTTTGTTGACAAGAAAAGCGATGTGTTAATAAATGAGTTCCATGGACTTATTATCTGTTCATTAACAAATAATATTAATAAATATTGTATAATTATTAGTCAGGATTATTATAATTAATTAAAATATATTTATTTTTTTAAGTATTTAAGATAAAAATCAGTTTCTAATATTATCTATATAGTTTATATAAAAGTTAGAAATATCCCAAAAAAATAAGTCACAATAAAATTAATCATAAGACAATCTCTGCCTATTGCACTCTCTCTAAAGCATCACTTAGCTCGAAGTACTCGACTCTAGTAGTTGTTTGCGTATTTGCGAAAAGATCAAACGTGTTGGATGTTCGTTACAACAAGGATCTTTCGTCGGAATTTTTGGGTACTTCGTACAGTATATTCCTGAACCCACTACGTGTTACGTGATACATATCTTTAATTGTTTAACACGATGGATATTGAATAGTGCCATAATTTTGAGACACGAGTGAATCAAATCAGCAGAGCGCTACTAAGTTGATATGTTCTCGCTTCTCTTACAATTATTGACACGATGCCAAAGGATGCAAAAGGGACAGTAGGAACCCAGATCACAAGTTTGTCAAGCGGCAGCGGGTATGAGAGATCGAGTGAGAGCAGGCAAAATTGTTTTTGTTTTGGCCAACCAAGAACAAAGATTTGGTTACAGTAAGGGTTGGTAACGAGAGCGATGCTTTTGCCAAAGCCAGGTGAAACGCCAACGAAAAAATTAAGGCGTCCACATGTTCATTTAGAATGTCAATAATGTGATTAATTAGTGACATTTTTAATAACATCTTCCAAGCCTAGTTGTTGGTGGCAGAGGTTTGATATCACTAAAATCTTGCTGCTACTGGTATTTCAGCGATCATTGTTAGTCACTGGGAGGGTATAATCGTGCTCCATTTCTTACAGGTAGAATGCCACTTTTTACACGCATTTAATGCGTCGACGGGTTCCAATGAAATCTTGGAATTGACTGCACACATTCCCAACCTTGGGCCCTTGATGTAAAGAAAATATTCAGTAGTTGTTTAACACCACGTCAGTATAAAACTACCATTAATAATTTACCAACTAGCCATAACGAGAAAACTATTCAGATGGATAGTGAACCTTAACCATGGTTTACAATAAATAAGAAAATTTTAAGAACAAGATCAACATATAAAACCATCATTTCTGAGATGAGCCCTATCACTTCTTGCTTCTCAGCCGCCGCTCATCTCTCTTGCACACGCACAAAATTCTCCATATGCCTAAATCTGTTACAATTTTCTTATCTGATCTCGGTTACCACCTTCACACGCGGTTCCATCAACAACAATTGTTGGAGACATACCCAAATCCGGCTTACCATTTATTCAATATACAAGAGTGAAACTTGATTGTTCCACTGATTCAAGAAAGCTATGGCTTTCCACTTATTTATCACACAGGAGTGAAGACCTTCCACGGACTCAAGATGCTTTTGAATCATGAATACTATTTAGTTTAAGATGCTTTCTGAGTTAAAACTATAATTTGGTTTTGAGGAATCCCCGTGTCGATTAGATAGTCCATCCGATTGGTTTTATCTCTTAAATCCTATGTATTATCACCAACTCTCTTTGAAAAGTAATCTAAAGTGAAAATTTTCATACAATTATTTTTTGCTCTTTCTTGATTTGTATTCTGTTTCAAAAGTAATCTAAGTGACAGAAAAAATTTTGTACAGTTAATTGTTTGCTCCTCGATTTTTGGGTTACATTAGTTGATCGTAACTCTGGAGCAGAAAATAAGAAATGGTTTTTAGGTGTTAAAGTTTGTTATACTTGTTCAAATAACGAAACAGATTGTAATAGTTGTGGGTTTCTCGTATAGCTTGTTTGCGAGTTTTTTTGGGAGAGAAACGGAAGGAAAAGAAAGGAAAGTGACTCTTCTCCTTTTTCTAGTTTGTAAGTTTTTGTAAGGAGAGAAAGGGAAGGAAAGTTTAAACTTCTTTTGTCTCTAAATCTTTCATTTCAAAATTAAGAAGAAACAGATAGAAAGAAAAACTCTCATAAGTAACATTTTAACAATGACCATACTACCCTTGAGACAATGAAGACTTTATTTTAATGACTTTTAGGTTTTAGGATTTCTTATAGGAGCTCACCGCTTTATTTGCAATCAAATGATTGTTTTACACGTTAGAATTGACTCATAACTGATTATTTTGCTATTAATTAGACTTAGATGTTGAAATGCTTGTGGTCAACTCATGGCAATTTTTTTTTTACATGGTGACATTAATCAGCTACATAAGGCTTATGATATTAGTATGATATGTATTTTGTATCATTTATCGATTATAACTAATTTGTTTTCTCAACAAAATCGTGTTTTTTTTAGTATCATACATTCATAGTCTTTGTTAGAATTATCACAACGTAATATAAGAGTATATACGTAATAGAGTATCTTTTCTCTTCTTTTCTGCTAAACTTATAAATAAGAGAAAAAAAAATGATATTTTCTTTTCTTTCTTAACCTCACAAACAAGAGGAATGATAATTATTTTCCTTTTTCTACTCTTATCTTCTCTTCTCTTCTTTTCTCTCGTCTCAATACTCGCAAACAGGCTAGTAGAGACGTGGATATATGGTTATGGGACGTGTAGCAAACGGTGGTCAATGCAGATGGTAGACATGGTTTTCTTGTCGGAGATGGCGGCATCAGTGATACATCCCACGTATTATTATATCAATACTGGATACTTCAAATCCAATTTGCGTGCATAATATTAAAACACAAAAAAAATATTCAAATCAGTCACACGATAAGAATATTCTTGAAAATACGATGGTGAGCCGTATTTTCAAGAACATTTCCGTTGTCAAATCTCTCAAAAAGAGAATCTGTGATAATCGTCTTTCGAAGGAAATTATGTACTGTTGCACAAGCGATAACAATCTTCCTTTATAGTTGAAAAGGATACGGTGGAATCCTCTTTAATATTGTGAAACGAGCCTCAAAGACTCCAAATGAACGCTCAATGACATTTCTCAATCTAGCATGTGCATTGTTAAATTGTTCCTCCTTTGTTCTTACACGATGACCATGTGCAAAGTCCGGCAACTAATAACACACATTGCGATAAGGTGCCATAAATCTACGAGTATGTGTATGTGCGGCGTCACATAAATAGTACTTATTTACAATAAATTTATTTATTTTAACAATTTAGTACTTGTTTTCAAATGAATCTCAATACTATATAAGACACCTTATTTCAATACCTTGGGACTGAAATAGAAAATGATTAGTAGGTTCCCGCATAGTTTCTGTTAATACTCTTGAGTCGTGTGCTGCTCCTTCCTAACCGGCCCATATAAAAGTGAAAATCATATTAAAGTCGCATATGACTAGAGCATTTTGGTAACATTCACCCCTTCCTCTTCCTCTATATCGTACTTGATGATGGGGGGGGGGGGGTATGATAGCATGAATAAGCATACCGTCTAATGCACCCACTGCATCCTACAAAAAAAATGAATATAACCACATAATTTACAAGTGGATGGTAAATTACGTCTATAAGCATTTTCGTGCTCACATAAGAACATATGGCATTGAAAACTATAACAAAATCTAACTTTGTATTTGTACCTGAAACACGTGTCTAAGCCGACGATAGTGCCGAATCTGATTGATATTAGGATTATATATGGTAGGAACAATCATTTCCTTTGAAAATTTTAGCGTCGCCAATAACACCTCGTGAAAATATCTATGCACAGTATGTGTTGAATGGTTGAATCTTCTTTTGACAAAACGGGTTCTTGTGTTATGACTCAAAATTACCAAGAGCATTGCCATCTTCTCGCGTATGGAAATATGACGACTATCGTTTAGCCACCCTCGAGTGCGAAAGTGGTTACAAATATTCAAAAATGCTTGTTTGGGCATCTACAAAATCTCTTGAGAATGAACAGGATTTCCATTTATTATCTCGTCCAAGTATCCAGCTCCAATAAGCGAAGAATTTGTATTTGGTCTTCTCTTAAAACATCTTTGTTTTAAAATTTTCATTATGAGAATGGTTGCAACAACTCTTAGGGCATCATTTTGATTCATAGTCAACATTCTGCTCTATGTCTTTAAGGACAATATAAGCAAACAATAATGCATAGTAGATAATTAGCACAGTAAAAGACAAACATGACTATAACACTCACACATCATAAAGCAACATTATCCAACATCGTAACGAAAATGGATATTGTAATTACTAAAAGACATATAAATGTCAAGAATCACGCTCCGAAAAGGAAACAAAAAGACAAAAAAAGGTAGGTTGTTAACTTCCTACTAGTCCAAAAATCATTTTATGAACGTATTCCTAATCGAAACACTAAACCAACCAAGGACACTTCACAAAAGTCCTAACTTTTTTCTATTCATTTGTATCCAATTTTTTCTAACTTCTTCTGGTGTTTGACTGAGTATCATCCACTGTTCTCTGTATGCTTTACTTTCACAAAAAATGTTATATGCAATGATGTATAAGTGGTCAGTCATTTATAACATTCGCATCTTATTTAAAATAAGGTTGCACTCATCCATGCCTGACCCGTCTGATTTCTCCAAAGTTTTAAGAACCGCAGCTTGTTGGTCATCAAGCTTATCAGATTTGTCCTTCTTATGACATTTGACTTTTGATTTCGATACATTCATTAGTGAATCAAGGTAGGAGGCACATCAGAGTCATCGTCTACAAATATTTGAGAAGAAGGCCCACTGTCGGTAGGCAACCCATCCTTTGATGGACCCCAAGCTTCCTTCCCAGTTTTCCAATACTGTCAAATAATGCTTTCATCTCATTTGTATATAGTAGTCCAGCATATTGAAGTTGCTTTGCATCTTAATTTGCCTGTCGTACATTGTGTTTAAAATTTAGTTACACATAAAAACTTCATATTTCTATAAATACATTTTAGGGTTAACGAAATTGTACCTTTATGTAGTCGTCTCATTCATTTGGGCTCCAGTTCACGATATTTGTCATGGGATCGTAACTATTTCCAGTCTTTTCAATTAGTTTGGACCATACACCTATTTTTGTTTCAAATAATTCCACTGGTTTTTTAGTTGTTTTTTTATTAAGGACAATACCTTTTTTCTCCATTTTTTTAATTAGAGTATCCCATGACGCCTTCTTCAAACTACCTCCAGATTTTCCACCTTCCGCTACTTCTACAAGGCATGCATCTATGAAAAGTTTATATAGTTATGAGTCCTTCGAGTTTGCTTTAGAGTCCGTTTGGGATTGATTCTAAAATATAAAATTCTGTTTAAATCTTAATAAGTTTTTGAAATCAGATTTAATCTACTTTAAGTAGAATTATTAAACTGTTTGGCAAAAGTAATTATAAACTAATTTAAAGCTATATAAGTGTTTGGATAAAAAATGCTTAAATCAGTTCCACTACGACAAAATAACTATAGAGGACACTTAATAAATAAATTTCTTATATTCATTTGAATTGGTGATCTTAAGATAACTTTCATTTGTAAACAACTATATTATACAAGTAAGTTATCAAAAAATTATTTTCATCCACCTACAAAAGTTATTTATTTTTTACTTGAAGTTAAAAATACTCACGATCTCACATTGGTGCTTATAGTATAATAACTTCTGTAAATTAATTAAAGGGTATGTGATATTTTTTTGTGAGAAATATGAGGATAGTATGGTAAATTAGAAGGTCAAACCTGATTATGAGAAAAGTGATTATTTCATCATCCTCACTTTCTAGGATTATGGATTTATCAATTTTAAACTTTTTGAGGCAGATTAAGTCTCTTAATCTATTTTGCCAAACACTCACAAACCTGATTTAATTTAGATTAAATCAAGTTTGACCATCCCAAAATCAATCACAAACACCCTCTTAGAACCATCACCAGAAGCCATTCCTGTACAATTATAGCATTAGTAGTAATAGCAATAGTAGTATGATTTACAAGAAATATTGCTCATACATTTTAAGCATTGAATTTAGTGCCATGGCACACTACAACTTCGCATGGTTGGCTTCATAATGTTTTAGGCATTGAATTTAGTGTCATGGCTCGGAAAGTGGATCCCGAAAATGGCCACGTCCGCGTAGCCAAAGTGGGCTAGCAACATATGTACACTGTGTATGTCCTTTATTATTGATTAATTGACATAACCCCAGTCATCACAATAACCCCTTGATTGGTTCAATCCTCGGTTCCATTCTGATTAAAATATTGTAACTAAATTTGAAAGGAAACGCTACCTTATCTTACAAATATGTAACCAAACACACTTCCAATCCTGCATCTTCTACATGAAGACAACAATTCACATTGAGATTCAAAATTTTCCATCTTCCAGTTCGAATACTCGATGCATAAAAACAATTTCCAAATAAAGGTAACACCCTTGAAAGAAAGGCAGAAAGTGCTTCCCCAAATTTTAATGAGTTGAGGGCTACACCTCTGACTTCATTTACTCTTTCAAAATTCATAATGCGAACACGTGTGGACAGCTAGGATGCATGGTGGAATCTATGTAAAGATGCCTGGGTTCAAAGACTGGATGGAAAGGAAATGTGTAGCTGGGCTGGAGGAAAGATTGAATGGAAAAGAATGTCGATTTCTTGGAATGCTATTCACCCCTACCTTCAGATCAGGCAGGAGAGAAAGAAGGAGATAGAACGGAAGCCTACGGGCAAGGCACCACCTCTTGGTTCTGTCTTCTAAACTTCGCTACCTGAACTATGGAACTAAAATGAGACTATTCAAAGATGGAAATAACACACAATCTAGAATAGAAGGCATAAAACCAGTGAATGACAGAAGGCCAAAAGCCAGTAGCAAGATATAGAAAGTTCAGGATTTTACCAAACATATGGTGTGCTCAACAGCAAACCCCACAACCTTGAAAACTTAAGTCCTTCCAAATAACAATGGCAAAAGAATATCCAGCTAGTCCACAACCTTGAAAACGTAAATCTTTCCAGAATACCAACGGAAAAGAACACCCAACTTCAATAACAGTTGATTTCATGACATATCAGACAAAGAGGATGATAGAAGTGACAATGGATACAGTTTTGTGTGTAGCTGTGCCAAAAAAATCGGGAGCAGGACACGACAGTATGAGATTTCTCTCTACTACATTTCATCAAACACATGTTGTGCACAACAAACCAAGACCCAGAACACGAGCCTTTCCAGACTTCCAGCAGAACGAAAGGCCATTACCACTAACAAGTGAATAAAACCAATACATCAAAACAAAAGAAAATGAAAAAAAGTAGAAGCAACGAATCGATCATATTCAAGAGGCAGGAAAATCGATCCAATATCAAAAAATACAGAATTGGAAAAAAAATCCTAATTACGTTCACAGATCAAGCGACACCCATGTAATAAAGCACCATGAAATCATGCACCTGCAGTACCGTGAGAAGAAAGAAGAAGCAGCGAATCAGCCAGGAAGAAGAAGAAGAAGAAGAAGAAGAAGAAGAAGAAGAAGAAGAAGCAGCAGCGACAGCGAGCACATGAAGACGATCTAGAAGAAGAGGAGGTAGCTTGAGCAAATCTGTCTTTTATTAGCAAAATATTTTATTCTCAAATCATTGGTAGTGTTCAATGATAAGTGATAAAGTCATTATGTGTGACTTAAAATATTGATCTTCAATTAACCTATCATTTATTATTTTAAGTGATAAATCATTGAAAATTTTTAGTTTTAAGTACTGAATGACATTATCAAACACACCTAAATCTTTCTTTCCAAAATTGAAAAGAAACGAAGAGAAAGAAAACTCTCATAAGTAATATTTTAATAATGACCATATTACCTTTGAGACAATGAAGACTTTATTTTAATGACTTTTAGGTCTTAGGGCTTCTTATACGAGTTTACCGCTTTATTTACAATCAAATGATTTTTTTACATGTTAGAATTGACTTATAACTGATTATTTTGCTATTAATTATACTTGGATGTTGAGATGCTTGTGGTCAACTCATGGCTATTTTTTTTTTACATTGTGACATGAATCAGCTACATAAGACTTATGATATTAGTATGATATGTATTTTGTATGATTTATCGATTATAACTAATTTGTTTTCTCAACAAAATCATTTTTTTTAGAATCATATATTCATAATCTTTGTTAGAATTATCACAACGTAATATAAGAGTATATACGTAATAGAGTATCTTTTCTCTTCTTTTCTGCTGAACTTACAAATAAGAGAAAAGAATGATATTTTTTTTTCTTTATTAAATTCACAAACAAGAAGAAGGATAATTGTTTTTCTTTTTCTTCTCTTCCCTTCTCTTCTTTTCTCCCGTCTCAAAAATAGCAAATAGGCTAGTAGAGATGTGGATAAATGGTTGTCGGACATGTAGCAAATGGTGGTCAATGCAGATGGTAGACATGATTTTCTTGTCGGAGATGGCGGCATCAGTGATAGTCGGCAGAGATGTGGGACTTCTTTATATGGCTGGAATTGGTTGCATCTTGCAAGTAGATGATGAAATGTGTTTACGGGAGGCTATAAGCCTCTCCCTTTCCCGAGCTGAGTCTGAGGTCCAAATTTAATGGGATGAGAAACCACCCGTTGTAAAGCCACACTCCATAGATATTGTTATGAAACTTAAATAAAATAAACTTAATTAGTAGGATTATATTAATTAAATTATAATAAGTGAATCAATTGTAAACTGTTAATCAAAAACTTGAAGCATGAAAAGTTTACTGCAGAAAATATGGTCTTACTTTCAAATGCGGATTGCTAATGCCAATACCAATATATTTATCAACATTTCTTTTGTCACATCGAATTGTCACTAAAGAAAATTTTGATTATTCCATATTACATGTTGTTACCCGATGTACGCTAATATTGTAATTAGTTTGAAACATCTTAAACAAATATTTATCAATCCTCACCAAACATTACAAGTTTGGCATTATAATAATCAGGGTTAAGAAACTATTTTGGAGACAATTTGACGAACATAAAATATAATATGGTGTGTATGTATCTATATATAGTTATTCAATCTCTTGTAATATAGCTTATAGGATGTGTATAACTCTATGAACCGTGACATAAAAGTTAGAATACGAAAAGAAGTAATTTAGGTAGTGTTTGAAATCACTTACAGTTTTGGTTTTCTGTTTTCAAAAAAATAAAAATAAAAACTAGCTTAATTTTTATTTTTTACAAAAATAAATAAATATTTAATTATCTAGTTTTTATTTTGAGTTTCTTCTTTGATAGTGGTTGCGGTGGTAGGGTGTGGTGTGGTGGTGGGCGTGGCGGTGACCAGCGAGGGTGGTTGGCCGATGATGGTGGCTGGCAGTGGCTATCTGACTGTGGTCGGCAAGTGGCCCGCCGGTGGCTGTGGCGGTGGGGGGGGGAGGGTGATTTAAAAACTAAAACTAAAACTGAAAATCCAAAACTCCAAAATGTAAGTTTTCAAAAACTGGTTTTCAAAACTGAAGAAAAATAATAAAAATTGTGTGTCAAACGCTTTTTTTTTTCTCAATTTTACAAAACTGGAGAAAAAAAAACTGAAAGCTAACCTGTTTCCAAACAGACCCTTAGTGATAGTAACAAAAGTTTAAAATTTGTAACTCAGAAAAGTTTGTACAAAGTGTCTGATAGGAAGGAGTTAAGATTCATATATGCATAATAAATATTGTAGAACGAAACGACTTATAAGAAGTTTAAATTTTATATCTTTAAAATCAAGAATAATGAACTCAAGTCACTTAGTAGGGCGCATAAAAAACTCAATTGCTTAGACGACAAATATAATAACTATTTTCAAGAATCTTCTCTAATTTTCTATCGTTCACTTCTAAAGTTTTGTCCTTTGTTCCAGCAAGTGTATATACTAAATTTCAAATCATCATCTTGGACTTTCAAAATCATTCATTATCTACCTAAAATAGCCGTTCCATTTTATTTTCTTTTGGTAGGTGGTTATCTTTTTTTTTTCTCTTTTTCTGTTAAACAATTTATAGTGCACTTTAAAGCATTCTTGAAAGCGTATTGTAAAGCTCTTTTTTGTTTTAACATAGCACGATCATGTTAATCTTGGTAATAGATATTAGGTTATCAATTCTCTTATACATGTAATTTAGCATATATTTGCCATAAGATTCTTATTTTCTGCACATATTATTTTTATGATAAATATGAGACCCACTTATCTCAATTGCCAATGTGGACTTATTTTAATAAATTTAAGTTTCCAACCATGTACAAATGGTACAATTTAGCCTCACACCTATAATCTTTGTAAACCTTTCACTTTTGAAAAGGGTCTTTAACGGGTAAAAAAATGTTTAGCAATTTAACCCGTTAGGATCATTTTTATACAATAGTGCTAGAACCACACTCATTTTAGTTAAGCTCATACTCTTTTACCACTAAAAGATACATTAGTGAATTTTCAACCTCTCTAGGAACAAAACGTTTAATTTAACCCAAAAAAATATTGTAATCTTTTTTAATTCTTTTTAAAAAGTCAAAATTATAGCTCCCTTAATTTTTATAAACCTTTTAAATTAAAAAGGTATTATTAAAAAAATAATGTTTAGTTTAACCCTTTGGGATCATCTTTATATGTGGGGCCGAATACCCACTCATTTTAGTTAAATTCATAATTTTTATTATTAAAAGATGCATTAAAGCATTAAAAAATTCTGACCTCTTTAGTGACAAAATATTTAAGTTTAGCCTAAAAAATTCTAGTTTAGCCTCATCATTTTAAAATTCAACAATACCCTTAATTTTTAGAAGCCTTTTTAAAAAGGGTTTTTTAGGGGGGGAAATGTTTTGTTGTTTAACCCCTTGTAATATCAAAACTTGGGACTTTTCAAGCCTGAAAAAATTTGTTAATCGTTCGAGCTCAACTATATTGGGGTCTTTACGAATTGAGTTTCAACTAATCATATTAACAATGACAGTTGAATAAAAAAGGATAATAATCATATGAATAACATGTTTATCATACAAAATTATGGTATTCCAGGGTTACAATGGAACACACAAAGATAATAACCATCCGAAAAATATGTTGCTAGATAAATAAGGGTATCCGAATAACTCTAATACAAACTTAGAATTATTTATTTGCCATTAATTCAAATTATAATTAGGGGCAGCCCGATTCAATCTAGTGACTCTTAAAAGTCATGATTATATATGTATTTAAAAAAACCTAGATAATTTCAGTCTTGCGATAACTTTCTTATACCAATATGTCTGTATTTAAAACTTAGAAATAAACTTCAGTTTTACAATAGCTTCAATATGACAATATATTTGTATTGAAATATATATACATGTAAAATAGTTCAGAGGCTACAGAAAACTCTGCCATATGCAAGTTGTTTTCTTTAGCCAAATTTGACGGAGAAGATGTAATAACTATTGCGCAGTTTAATTATAACATACATTAATGTAGGTTTCGATAGGTTTTTTTTAGTAACGATGTTCAAAGAGTAGTACAACAGTAGTTCAAGAGTGATTTTATAGGATATATATATATATATATGTTAAGGATAGAAACTTAATATTCTGTGAGAGGGGAAAAATCCTCTTTTTTTTTTAAATAACACTCTAATCCAAAAGGGTTTTTTTTTAAGATTTTTTTTCTTTGTTCTTTAGTGAAAGTCAAAACAATTCTTAACTCTAACCAAAACATGTATTTCAATAAAGGGATTTTAGGGAAAGAAGTTTGATATTCTATGAGAAGTCAAAAATACCCTAATTATGTAATAATACTCTAACCCAAAAAGGGTATTTATGAAAAACAAAAGGTTCAATAAGGGAATTTTAAAGAAAGAAGCTTAATATCTTATGAGAAGTCAAAAACACCCTTAATTTTTAATATCACTCCAATGTAAAAAGGGCATGTCAAAAAAAAATAAAAAAATTAGTATTTAACCTCATTTGTACTTTTATATATGCATAGATATAAATTAGAAGAGAAGAAAAGAAAAAAAAAAAAAGGGTACCATCAAAGTGGATTTATGTTAAATGGCAAAAAGGATGTGTCAACCGGACGGAACAAATTTATAAAACAAATGAGGAGTTTTTTCTATTAACCAAAAGGCCAATCTCGACAATGTTAAATTCTTATAGCAAACTTATTCATCATCTGTAAGACTGGGAGAGACCACGCCCAAAATAGCGTAATTGGTTCAACAGTAGAAAAATGTTCTTACGCCCAAACAAATCCACCGATGACGGTCGCCCAAGAGGGCACTCGGGCATCGAAGGCGTTACTCCTTGGACATTCATTGCCCTCACTTCACTTGGGACAAATCACATCATTCTCAGTTTGGACATCCAGGCCAGCCGTTCATAATTTGTGGCCATCTAACCGACACGGACGCCCTACCATAGTGCACCTGGACTCCCCGTCAGCGATGATGCCAGTGGGCACTTGTGATTGCTACCCTGCAGAGGGCTGCCTCTATTGAAGGTCTATACATGATGCTTGAGACGTCGGGTCACTGAGGCTTCCGTACCCATCCACCAACGTTCAAAAAGTACCTTTAATGGTGAACACTCGGAGGGTCACCCAGAAAGAAACAGTCAAGGTTCTAGCCTATCGAGCTCGACCGTATTGCGGGTCGAATAGCCCCATGCCAGGTTCAGTTGCAGAGGGCCAACACAACGGCTACTCCAGCACGTAGCTTCTCGCAGTCTGGTGAGAGTTGGTCTTCTTGAACAGATGAGGCAGAGATACGTAGAATAGGGGGAAATGGGGAATGGGTAAAAAGTGCATTTATGGACGAGGGTCAATGTTGGGACATTAAATGGGCAAAGTAAAACTGTAACGACTCTGTTTGGCATCCCACGTCAGATATGGGATGATTTATTATTGTCCTTATAAGATCTTGTACATAAACTTATAAGTATCAATTTGGCTAATTCTTTTGAACGAGACAATATTCTGCTCGTTATAAATGGTATTAGAGCCGACTCTCGAAAGTTCGTACTGAGCTATCTAGTCAGGTTGCCGATAGTTTGGAGGAAATGAGGAAGATTCGGGGGGGGGGGGGGGGGGGGGGTTGTGATATCCTACATCGAATGGGAGATGTTTTGTCATTGACCTTATAAGACTCTCTCCATGAACTCATACGTACTTACTTGACTAGTTATTTTGAAGGAGACATTACCCTCTGATGAGGCCGTAGACCGGTTTACAAAAATCATTTGGCATACATAATCATTTAAACTAATTCTACCCTTCTGCTTATACAAATGATATGAGGAGGAGATTAGAGCAATCGCTGTACTAATTATGTATGTCATATGTCTTATCAGCACCTACATTTACTATTGTCAAATAGTAGTAGAAAGTAAAAAACTGATGATAGCAGCAGCTGGTCTTGCCATTTTTGCTCGTAAGGGTAAATCGAAAATATCTATGAGACGGAGTAATCTAGATAATCTAATCTTGTAAATATGGAAAATATTTAGCTTCCTTTACTTTAACTGTTTGTGAGATAATGCAACTCCTATTTTGTATAGCCGGGAAGGCTAGTTTTTGATAATATATTTCTCCTCTTAACTCAAAAAAGTATACTATAAACAGTGACTAAGTGGTGTATCGGTGACAAAACATGAAAGCCATGCCTTGACTAAATTAAGATTTTATTGCATTTGCCAAACCGTTGTTTCTGTCGATGGCCCTGTAGAAACTAGCTAATATTTTCTTATTAATCCTTTTTTTTTCACTAGAGATTTGACATATTGTAAGATATTTAGATTATATTAGAAAAGTTTCATTGGAATATGAGATTTATAAATCGTGCTGGCATTATTTTGTGAACGCATGTTCATCAAAAGGGTAGAAAGTGCAGTTCTAGGCATCTCAACTTTGGGAACAGGTGGCTGGAGAAAGTCTAGTACTCCGAACGGGATGCACAGCTCCAAGGTACCTTTACAACATCATATCTCAAGCCATTTAATGTGCACTTCGGCCCCGTTTGACAAAATTTTTTTCCCTCTTTTTTTTTCAGTTTTAAAAACTGAAAAAAAGAGCGTTTGGTAACCATTTTTTTTTCAATTTAAAAAACCAGTTTTTAAACTGCAGAGTAAAAAAAAAAACTCCAAAAACTGGTTTTTTTTTTCACTTTTGGTTTTTTTTTTTCGACCACCACCACCACCCTCCCACCGCCGGCAGCCACCTCAGGCGACCACCGCCGGAGACTGCCGGCCGCCGGCGACCACCGCCGGAGACTGCCGACAACCACCTCCGGCCGCCGGCGACCACCGGCAGCCACCTCCGGCCGCCGGCAGCCACCGCCGGAGACTGTCGGCAGCCATCTCCGGCCGCCGGCGACCACCGCCGGAGACTGCCGGCAGCCACCTCCGGCCGCCGGCGACCACCGCCGGAGACTGCCGGCAGCCACCTCCGGCCGCCGGCGACCACCGCCGGAGACGGCCGGCAGCCACCTCCGGCCGCCGGCCACCACCGCCGGAGACTGCCGGCAGCCACCTCCGGCCGCCGGCCACCACCGCCGGTGACTGCCGGCAGCCACCTCCGGCCGTCGGCCACCACCACCACCACCGTCGACCACCGCTACGCCCCACCACCGCCACCGCAAACCACCAAAAAAAAAAGTCAAAATAAAAAGGGTTACCAAACACCAAAAAAAAAAACCTAAAAAAAAAGGGGTTATCAAACACCCACTTGTTTTTATAAAAAAAAAAAATTAAGCTGCTTTTTAAAAACTGAAAACCAAAAAAAAAATTTTGTCAAACGAAGCCTTCGTTTTGTTATCTAATCCTCCAACATTTTTTAACATTCCCCAAAAGATGCCTCAATGTTTCGCCTTCCCGTATTTTGGTACAGCGGTCAAATGGTATCGCGGGCCATTTTGTATCAAGCCTACGATATTCACAAGGAAATAGTTCCTTCTTCTGATCCACCCCCAAGAGAATAAATCGCAGGGAATACCTCGATTATGCGTCAATGATCTCCTCACTTGCATCGGACCAAGATGTCAGTTGAACTGTTTAAGGATAATATGCGACACACTTCGACTTGTATACTTCAGGGTTGTCAAGCTTTCCAAGGATATTTAGGAAATGCGTTCCCTGAGCTCCATATAGAAAACTGGAACAAAAAAGGGCTGGCAAGGCACGAGTGAAAGACCTCGCACTAGGGATGGCGGCAGCAGAGACGCTGATAGTCGTGAAGAAGACAGACAAGCTTTTGTGAAATAGTCGATAACAAGGTTATGATTCTTTTTTCTGTCGGCTTGCCTTTTGTTAATTATTCTTGTACTTTTAACTTGGATCACATAATGATGCTAGGTGTCAAACCAAATTCCGGTGTGAGGCATCAAGTTTCAACATCTATATTGCTCGTAAACACTTCTTGTTGCAATCAGACAACACATACACCATAGTAGTAACTAATCCAACATTCAAAATGATAGTTGTCTAAGTCATTCAGAAATCATAATAACATTGTGAGTAGCAATACTAGACATTCTTCATGTTGTCCGTATCTCCTTCAGCGTGCTTCATATTGAACAACTGCATCAAGTAACAGTAACACGATCAATGGTGCAATGACAACATACAATATGTTAAGCTAAATGCAACTCGGGAGATTTTCAGATAAAAATATATTCTGTGTGTGTGTGTGTGTTGGTGGTTTTCTTTTTACGATGGCAAGCATGAGAGTATTAGCGGTAAAAAGAACAACCTAGACTTTATGAGAGAATGGCAGAGATTCATGTATGCAACAATGGATCCCAAAAAGAAACCAAAATTGAAAATGTAGCGCTTAGTCCTTGAACAAGCATTGCCAGCCTTTCTTAACCCAAATATTCTTGTCGTCATCATTCTTGACCAAAATTCCCCTTCCCCCAACCTCGCTTGGGGGTCGTTCATCAGAGTCACGAAACGAGCCCATCCCACAATTAGAATGAAGAGATGTTTAGCTCCTCCAAAAGAAACTTTTTCCCAATAGAGAGTTTGATCTTTTCCAGTCTAGCAGATTACATTAACTAGGCTACCCATCTAGCACTCCCTTAACTCATAAATCTCGCCAAACTGTTAGACTGATCGAATAAACGACGACATTGTGCCTTTACATGCTAGCTCACCCTAATACCAAGATCGGAGCGACTATACTTAGACCTGATAAAAGAACTGAAGGGTAAAAAAACATAAACTGGAAATAAGTGAAGAAATTGATGGCCTATCTTATATTAATATACTTTAGTATATTAACCAAAAGCCCTTCAAGATGAGATCTTTTACAGCGGACGAAGTTCCCTGAAGATTGCAACCATAGCAAGCCCCTCCTTCATTATAGCTAAAGTATAAGTTACATAATATTGGCTGAGTCACATTGTTTAATACAAGTTTTGCATTCCAATTTCATGTCCAAACATCGGATTCTTCTAATTATACAAGTCTTCAGACACATAGCACTATTCATATGAGGGATGCATGTGTAACCCTTTTTTTTTTTTCCTGTAACTCCCATCAATTTTCACTGTGCGCCAAACTACTCGGAATTCTCCAATGCTGCTGGAGAAAGAAAGGATGCCAACAGCTTGAAAGTAAACGTGACCACAGCCACGAAGTTTCCAAAAAGTTAGAGAGGAGAGATCTAGCAGTTGAACCCCACCCCTTCTCCACTTTAATTTGCCACGTCAGAAAGAAAGACATATTGCAAGAATAGAATAGATTTTCAAGTTATATACAGGATAAAATAGTGTTCTATGTAACACATACAATCAGGAACTACTCTTTAAAACTTATTATGCATGTTAGTGGCAATCTCTGATTATCCAATAAATGCAGGA
Organism: Escallonia herrerae; assembly: GCA_033070095.1. Taxonomy (NCBI): domain Eukaryota; kingdom Viridiplantae; phylum Streptophyta; class Magnoliopsida; order Escalloniales; family Escalloniaceae; genus Escallonia; species Escallonia herrerae. Next base: position 8,885 of record JAVXUP010002558.1, on the reverse strand, counting down.
CGCATGTCTCATACCCTTGTCCAGATGTCAAATGCCCATACAAAAAGTCATGCATTTTGAAGAGTCCTCCACATTTTGGTTACTGCCAAGATTAATTTATTTAAGCTACATCCTTAACAAGACCACATACATGCATGAGGCTAATACTTGCCACAGGCAAAGCATATATCCCCTTCTTAGCGTCCAGGATGGAGAAGAGAAAACAGGAAAAGGCTCTGGAGAGATTCAAGGAGTTCCAAGAGTTTTCTTTTCTTTTCATTAAAAAGTCACAAACATCTTGGTTGTAGTCCCCCATATCTTTAAATATGCTTTATCTATCTAGCAAGATAGCACTGCGCACTGCAACAAACCATAAAAAGGGATACAGGTACTCGTACAAACGAAGGTAAATATACCAATTAATGCACAACCTAATCCTCAGGAATCAACACAATAACATGCCAAACAACCTCAAATCAAAGCTACAAGGTGTTTGTGTTGTACAGCGTGTGCTTCCGTTTTGAGCTCAAGATGAAAAAAATGGCATGCGTCCTTCAGTAAATGGACACATGGATAAGATAACATTGCCTTTCAGCCTCCTCACGGATTTCATTTAACACAATCAAATAAAGTTGCAAGCCATTGGATAAGCATGAGCAATTGACAAATTTGACAAAACAGTGATACGCAAAATTGCTAGTGTAAGACCTCACACGTTGAACAAAAAATTTCAAGATTGTGGAAATCTTCTCAATCCTGAAATGAAAGCAATCCAAGTATTTCTGCACGTTCTGATTATAACATGTGCAATTTGAACAAAGGAAGTTTGCAGCTCCATATTTAGTCTGTGGAATTTGAAAACAAAGGAAGTTTGTAATAGATTCGATGTTGATGGATGTTAAAAATCTTACAGCTAAGTTCATCTTTTGGATCGTTGGTGATTTCTTTATTTCAATGGATTGGCACAAATCTTATTCTTTGACTATTGACAACTATCACGTGATCAACAGAACCAGAAAGAGAGGAATTTGAATCCTCGGTACTAATAATTTGCACAACGGAGCTCTAATCCACTCACTCATACACAATTATTATGTTATGAGAGGGGCTGCGCAAAAGGCTAGGAGCCCAAGAGCTATGATTGAACAGAACTAGGAGTTCTAGGCACCGCAAGTACAGGAAGGACTAGATGTGCTAGAAATGCATTTTGACTGGATAAGGAGGATGGAAGATCCGTATCCATTCTTCAAAGAGTTGGGATTACAGTTAATGAGAAGTTCTTCTCCCTGCTTTCCTGTTGCATTTGTCCCCAATGGAAGATATGAAATAGTTCAAACAAGGGACATTAGTATATCTTTGTCAAAATTAGCAAGGTTCAAATCTTTATCTTCATGTTCACCAAAATACGGGAGAAATCCACCCAAAAGAGTTCAATGCTGATACATAAGAACAGCGGCGTGGAAAAAAATGAATCATAAAATCAAAATGCCCCGTGAATTTTGAGCCCAACCAGAAATAAGAACAACCATGTAAGAGCCTAGTTAATGATGGACACTACTAAGTGATACCTGTGGCTGATTTATTAAGAAACACTGACTATTACTCCCTCCATTCACAGTCTGTGTCCCCTTTACCTTTTCCCTAGAGTAGAATTCGAACAAGCAAAACCATTGACAAGTAGTCGTTATTGTCCTAAGTTTGACTAGTCAAACAACACTTCTTCGATCTGTGACGGGCACCGAAATTCGACTTAATCCCTAGACGTTCGCAAAAAGTAGAACGGGACAAAATTATAATACGGCACGAGTGAAACAGTAGTCATCAGAAAGTGAAAGGAAGTAATTACTTCTGCGGGTGCGCTTCTTGTAGAGTATACGGTAACCGCACTCCCGGCACTGGATCACATCGCCAGTCTTGAGGGTATTTTCTTGTCCGCAATCTACGCAAATTATTTAGAAATCACATCAATTACCAGCCCAAAAGCACGCACGAACACATATTCACACACGAAAGTTCGAAATCGTACCTCCACAAATGTAACTCACTGGTTCCGGCTGAGCATCCATTGACAAGCAGAGAGAGAGGTCCTTAGGGCTCCGGTGGAAAAAAGGGAACGAATGTAGAAGAAGGGAAGCGAGAAACCTACTTTTGTAGTCCTCGTAATTTTGGCCTAGTCCTTTGAACTTCTAGTTTTGCTATGCAAGTCCTTCGACTATTCAACATTTCTATTTTGGTGCTTCCTTTGCGTTGGAAATCCAATATGAACATGAGAAGTTGTTGAATTAGTTCATGTCCGATCCACATAATAAGTGTGATTCAAATAGATACGTATATCAATGGAAAGTGCCAAAACTAGGTCGGATGTTATGAATAAAAGGCGACGATTTTGCCATATCAGAGCTAGAAAAGAAAAGAGAATCCAAGACAAATAGACTTACATGATAATAGACGTTTACATTATTTACTTGAAAAGTTATATGGGGAGTATGCTCGTCCGATAAGAAAGAGAGAGTTGCTTGAAGGTTTTTCAAGTATACTGATTGCTAGTATGTGGAGTGTGAAGAGATGCGATAGAAAGAAAGAAACTTTTGTTTCTCTTATTCTTAGGTAGCTTATATTTTAGAGTTATTATTTTGTTACTTGCTTTTGCTTTTGCTTTCCATTCTCATATTCTAGAGGCTTGAGAGTATTTAGTTATAGCATTACTCAATTCGGAAAAAAAAAAATGTAAGGCGTCAAATTATGCGTGTCCACTCATTGAAAATCTTGACTTCCATAAAGCAACAGGAGATGCATGACAAACACGAATTTACAAAAGGCGACAATAGCTTGAATACCAAAAGACCAACCAAAGAAATCGATAAGAGAAACATGGCAGATAAGGACTCAAACACCAAGAGCCACAGCATAAATATGATATTACACGTCGAATGTTGAAAATTTGTGAATAGTCTTATAAAAGCCTGTTAAAAAATTATCTACTTGACTAGTCCTTTCGAAGAACGTGTTGTATAGTAGTGGATCTATAGACCGGGTCAATATAATGAACATAAGTAATGTTGTGATAACATACGATAGGAAGAATATGTTATCTGTAAGAAGGCATATACCTAACCTTTGAATAATGTACATGTTATGTATTGCATATAAATCATTTATGTTACATAATAGTGGAGTAAGTATAAATGTTAGAAGTGCGAGCGACATAAATCAAAGACAAAATTTGTTGAATAAAAACGTTATTGGCCCTCACATGCCAAGTGGAGTAGCGTTGCTAGAGTAAAGTTCTAGCTCCGCACCACTAGGAATAAACTCCTATCCGAGTAGCAATTTGGGTATTTTCCGTGTAAACTAACTACCCTAACCACAAGGCCAGTTCATATTTAAGTTTTTTGGTCAAGTAAACATGTCAAAAAAAGTTTTTTAAAAAAATGAATTTTTTTTATCACACTTGATTTTACTTTTTAATTGGGTTCCTCCCATGATATTCTTATCAAATGTGCAACACCAAATAAATTGAAAAACTGAGAAAATAAACTCCTTAGTCCTACAAAATTCTCGGGTTTATTTAAAAAAGAAGAAGAAGAAGAAAGATGAACTTTGAGAAACATAACAAAAGCAAAATATTTAAAGTATTAACTTAAAAGCTGGACCAAGCACCAAAAGCAAGGAACAAGTAGTACTGACCGAAAAAAATCATACATGTCTTCCTCCACCACCCGATGTCAAACTCCTCTCCTCAAGAGTAAGAAAAGTCCACCAGGTATAAGAATCAATTCCAAACTCCATGTATTGCCGATGTGGAACTTAACACCTCCTCTCACGCAAACTGTGAAATAAAAGATGCTCTCCTTGAATAAGAAGCGGTCATAACTGAATTGAACGGGACGGCAGAGGCCTAACTTTGATACCATATTGAAGCTTAGTGTCCAACTCAAAAACATACTCAAAAGTAAGAGAAAAGTCCACCAGATATAAGAATCAATTCGAAATACCATGTATTGTCCATGTGAAACTTGATAAAGAATAATATTGGTCTTAAAGTTAGGAGCGAGAAGAATGATATCTGGGATTCTTCGGATGAACATCTACTCTCATCGCTTTTGCCTTTTGGTAATTGTGGCACCAAAATATCTACATGGATGTTGTGCCTGGATATCCATTGATCTTGAAATCACCAATATCACCGTTCTTGATTCTCTTGATTTGAGTAAAGCCATCCTTTAATACCCCAATGTATCCTAAAGTACAATCAGTTTGATCTTCAGTTCTAGAAACCCGAGCACTTATATTCACAGCTCGAAGATTAAAGCTAATGATGTTCCTACGGATACATAACCGATGTAACCATGAATGTTGAATTCAACTGGCATCGATGAGGAAACATCAAGGTTCAAAAGGTCGAAGGCCCACCGGAATTCAGGAATTGCGTGCGTTCTTTTGTGCCAGGATTAAAGACAATACTCTTTAGAAACTGTAGAGTACTTCACTATTAGTACTATACTTTTGCAGCAGTTTGTGCTTCTTCAGGAACATATTCAAAGGGAATTAAAGCACATATGATTCAGGAATCGAACGTAAAGCAGATTGAAATTGTTTGAGATGCTGGAGTTGAAAAAAATATCACTGAGAAAGTTGAGATAATTCAGACCATTCTGAGTTATCTAAATTAACTCCATACAACATGTATAAGCAAAACATTCGAGGAAGTTTGTTTGCAAGAATCAATCTCTGAGTTATCTCAACTTTCTCAGTGATATTTTTTAAACTCAACAAAAAAATAGCTTGATTCCGATGTCAAGACCAAACCATACAACATGAATAAGCAAACATTCGAGGAAGTTTGTTTGCAAGAATCAATCTCTGAGTTACAAAATACACACTGCATCTCTCGTGATTCTCAGGTGTTGCCAGTATGTTTTTTGTGTGCAGTCGATTTAACAGAAGTTGCCAAATGAATATTGAAATTTGTGACGTTGCCAAATGAATATTGAAATTTGTGACCAAGACAAAGCTGCCAGAGTCGCTTCAAAGTCTCGAAGAGAATGTTATTGCCAAGGGTAAATTTTGGACTGTCTCGAGTCTCTGAGTTTTTTCGTCGTACAATAGCTGATAGCCTAATTTTACCTAGCAGTGGCTAAATTGAGTAAAGTCTCAGATGAGTTTATCAGGAAAATCACCCTTTGAGATATGATTGCTCCTAATACATGCCTATTCGTCATCTGGAAGACTATCTATCAGAATCTGAGGTTCCCATTGTTTATTATGGAGTAGATCAGCCACCATGGTTATACAAAGGTTATCTCCATGGTAATCCTTGAGCACTGAGAATTGAGTATCTTTCGGCCACTAGCCATCCAAAACAAACACTTGTTCACCATTTCCTATGTGTCATCTCAATCCCAGAAGCGAACAGTCATGACCATGTAAAATCCCCCTCCTTGCACAAATATTTCCTATGGCCTTGAATTCAAAGAAGGATTTGTTGCAATACTTATTGCGAAATAGAAAGGACTGCCGATCTTGATTGAAAACCAACTGGCTTCGGCCAAGAGGGTAAAATATACAATTGAAGCCCAGACCCCTGGTAGAGATCGGTCCACAAAGCGTGAACCAATTGACGCAATTTGAGCCTTTCCCTTCCTTTGTCCTGGCTGAGAAGAAATTATTCAAGACGGAGTCCAATTGTTTATAGACGCAAACTGGAAATTTGAAACCAATCATGATGATAGGACTGATCTGATCGAGCTACCATTATCCGCTTTGTTGAGAAGGAAGCTTTTTAAAGTGACACACCCATTTTGCATCTTCAAAAGAGGTCTCTAAAGAAGTCTTTCTTGTGAGTGAAAATGACCAAATTTGTTCCCCAAATATGTCCCAAAACAGTCTCTCTTTCGGATGCTCAGCACAAAAAAAAAAAAAGTACATCCCATGAGATGTTCTGAAGTATTTAGGCTGAATGTAAATGTTGATTTGTCTCATCTTTTGACCCAACTGCTCACCAGTAGCTATCCACGGTAAGTTTCAACAACTCAAAACATGTGGGATGATATTGAAAAATAAAATAGAATCATTAGCAAAAAATAAGTGAGTTACAATGGGGCTAAAAGAGCCAGGCCACCTGATGCCACAGAAGCGACCAAATTCTTACGCCCTCGGGAAATTAGCTAACATAACCTTTAGAATGAAGAGATACAGAGACAGAGGGTCTCTCTGTCAAAGACAACTTTATGGTTAGAATCTCAGAGTCTGCACCCTATTAGTTAGCACCACAAAAGATACTAACTTCATACAATCCACAATCAAATAATGAAATGCTTGAAAACCCAAAATGAACTAGAACTACTCTTATAAAATCCCAGCTAATGCGGTCATAGGCTTTTTATTTTAAAGAGCAGTAAGCATCAATTCTAGTTTTCCTTAATTTGATGTTGTTAGTGAGCTCCTGAGCGATAAGGATGTTATCAGAGATTCCGTTAGCCGGCAAGAAAGCATTTTGATGGGGGCAAAATCAAGGATTTCACCACCCCTTTAGGATGATTCACTAGAGTACGACTAATGATTTTGCAAACAGTGTTGTATTGTAAAGGCTAATCGGTCAAAAGTCGCCCATAACTACAGGATTCTCTATCTACGAAAGGAGAGCGATAAAGATGTTATTCGTTTCTTTGAGCACATGACTATAGTATAAGAAAGATAAGATAGCATAAGTGATTTTCTTCCCGACGAGAGGCCAAAGTTTTTGGTATACCATAGTTAGTCTTCCATCCAATCCAGGTGCTTTCATAGGAGGTAATTATGAAATATCTTTCCACACTTCATTTGCCATAAAACAGTCTGCTAGGCTGATCATGATACTCCGTAGTGATTGATGAGGTTAGTTAGAGCTTCAATGGTGCTGAAATCGGTTCTTGATCTGTACAGAGTTGAGCCACATTAGGATACTTCTATGAAGTATGGCAATATCAAGGATTCACCACTTCTTTAGGACGAATCACTAGAGTGCGGGCAATGATTTATTAAATGGTCTTGCAAAGGCTCGTTAGCCGAAAGTCACCGGGAGCTAAAGGATCCTCCATATATGGAATGAGATGGAAGTGTTATTCGTCACTTTGAGCAAATGAGTTGAATATAAAAAAGATAAGGCAGCCTGAGTGAGCTTGTATTAAATCTGGTCCAGTTGCCTTGATAGGAGGTAATTATGAAAAATCTTGCCACACCTCATTTGCCATAAAAGGTCAGCTGAGCTAATTATGATGCTCCGGAGTGACTAATGAGGTTAGAGCTTCATTGGTGCTGAAACTGGTTCTAATTATGATGCTCCTTACTTAGTTTAGCAGCATCACATCTGTCCTCCTTTTGTTAAGAGCATACTAGCTAGGAGGCTTTCTTCTTGTCAGCTTTTCTGGCCTCCAAAGTCGTCGATGTCCTGTACCCACGGCACTTCAATCTTTGCTTGGTCTGAACCTTTATCCGAGGAGGCCATATACTATGGGCCAGGAAATGAGTCCCTTTGACAGTGCAAATGCCTTTTTCAACGTCCATATGATCGAAATCACGACCAACTCCAGTGATGATTTCCTTCAATTAAGAAGGACTGCTTAGGTTTCCAACATGAGATTCCTTGATGTTCATTAACACTAATCATTCATGAAGCATTTATCAATTACAATCTCGGATTTATTTCGAAGCAATCATTGAGCAAAATTGTTACATAACCATATACTTGACTGCCGCAACCACCAGAGTTGCTTTAAAGATCAACAGTACATATTTCGACTCTCTGCGATCGCAGCTAAGTTTTGTCCTCAACAACAACCAACGGCACTCTCCCCGGTCTTCCTAGGAAAGCAAAATTTTGCGGCAAACTTGAACAGGCCAGAAACAGAACCTTAATTTACGCAACAATTCTTATATAACTGCAGTTCAATAGATAAAAACCGAGCACCCTCTAACGGAAGAGAATATGAACAACCTACCATAAATATGCTAAATACAAAACTAGTCCATCTTGAGAAACCGACAATGTTTGCTTCAGTTCCGTGTCTCAAAACATGATTAATCTAGCTAAGCTTTCCTATCCTCTTTGCAAACAGATCAGCACCGAGCAAACCAGTACGCCCGACTGATGCATTATTACTAAAAGATAAATAGAAAATAGAAAACAGTATATGCCGTTCAAAGTACACCAATTAGAAGGCTAAATTCTGTTCACGAAGTATCTCAGACCACAAGAGAGCAATCAAATGACCTCTCAAGATTTGCTGCCTCTCCATGAGCTAGACACCAATGGTGCTAAGAGGGGCAGGGCGCAATCATAACTGCAGAAAGAAGTATTGGATCAGGAATTCAGACTAAGAAATGATGACAAGTAACAGACAAGGCACATGCTATAGGTAGAGAGGAGTTGTTTATCTATTAACGAAGGTTGAAGCTATTCTCATTTCTCACCCTAAGTAACTGTCTTCCCGCCTTTCTTCTCCTCACAAGTATCAGCTACAAAGAGTTGACTGTTGCAAATAACAGGGATGCTGAGAGCCTAATAATGGGTCAAAATAGCCTAATCCAAAATGTTCTGCATCCTAGTGTTTCAACCTTGAAGCTATTGGTCTAAAGTCTGCCACCACATACTACACGATGAACTGGAATTTGAATCCAGATGTTTAGTCAAGGTGGCACCAAACTTACCACCCACTCCAAAGAGGCACCAAACAATGACACTTTGACTCGATATTGCATGACATCAGCATGTCTAGAAAAATTTCAGAAAGCATTGCCCTTACCTGCTTTTCCTTTTCCTTTCCTTTCGCAAGACTAAATCAATAATTCTGATTCTTTTTTGCAGTCCTATCTCTCTTAACGTCTGCCCCTAAAACCACGTTCTTCTTCCACCCACTACAATCTCA